>JAMKCH010039375.1:0-18126 GCA_023653785.1 Ophioderma brevispina | reverse complement strand
TCCATCCGGGGGTTTATTCATGAGAGCCAAGTAATTGTGAGGTAATAACACTTTCCAAGTCGCAACCGATGAAATGAACCTCATCTCTCTGGATATTTCCCCAACTGAACATATGAAGGGAGATCGACGGCAGGATTTCGCGAAGATTGGTTGGACTGATAGACCAGGATCTTGCCATTCTTTCTTCATCTCACCCCCAATCCAGCTTTGAAGATAGACTTGACTTCAAAAGAAGAACTGGGAGAGAGATATCAATATTTGATACGTCTGCAGCTTATGGCAGCAGTGTAAGACACATCATTACCATAGATGTGAAAGGGGGATGGCCCGATTAAGGATATGGAGTTTTCATCTTAGTAGATTGGCCTTCACTCCAAAACCCATATGTAACAGGTTTAGCGACGATATTTCAAACCCGTTTTGATGCGAAGAGCTAAAAACGTTGATTTTGAAGTCCCATAGATTACTGTGTAAAAGTAATATGGTCGACCAAAATGAGGGCACATTTTTCTCTCAAATTCCAAACCAAACATCCTGTGGCTATGGATTTCACAGGGTAATGAGAAAAATAGTAGCTTTCTTTGATACCCAAAATGTTACCACTTCCGGTAAAATCCTGGGGCTTCTGGGGACGAGGGCTATTAGCGAAGGGCCTGGACCTTTACATGACCCGGAAACCCAGGAGAAGGACCAATGATTCCAAGTTCATGTAGGCTCTTATATGTACGGTGAATTTCACCAAAATAATCTTGTCGGAATTAAAAGTGAAAAGGCTGGAATACACTTAAGCTATCACTTCAAAATTTGGTATTTAATTTTTTTGTTGAATCATACTTGGGGTCAACTCAATTAGTTATATCCGCGTGTTACGCCGGCGTAGAGGTTGAAGTAGGAACCCGGGGAGGACGGTCAAGAAGAAATACCTAATTTAGACGTCGCCATTGGGGTAACACGTAAAAGCGAACATCGGGAAATCGAATTTTTTTATATTGTGAAGGACTTATTTTCCTTTTCCAAAGGTAACCCGTTGGAAATGAAGAATCAACTCCAAGTAAGGGTATTTCTGAAACTTTTTGCAGGATAACAGACGAGGGATGATTTCGTATGTCACAACATACCCACATGAAATAACCAAATTTGATTTGTGGTTTTGCATCCAGGGGGAACGACGCCCGATGTTCGATACAATAGAGTTGGGATTTAGAGGGGGTCGAGACCAGCGCGAGCTTCTCTGGGGGGCAAAAATACCCTAAATCGGCCTTAAAGGGCAACGAGGGATTTTGAGGCACCCGAATATTGGGAAGTAATTGTAAGTTCATCTAGATTAGAAACTCAGTAGATTCTTACCTTGTATGTGGTTACAGAAATGTCTTAAAAGAGAGAATAAAAAGGATTTTGATTTACTTATATTTCATATTAAACAGGCTGATTTTCGTATTTGCCCCTAATACGAAATAGAAATTTCACAATTTTTTGACCAAAGAAACATTTCGCAGCTTAACACTTAAGTCACAAAAACAAGTTTTTGATTTTTTTCTCTACTTGATATGAACCCTGGCACTTGCAACCTCACCCCATCAGTACCAGTGGGAAACAACTTGCGGTTTTGATGGTAGACTCATAATGCATGTTGCAACAGCCCTATTTAATACTGTGGCTATTGAGGGTTAACACTAAAACGGCGTTTTTTGTTTATAATCTTGGTAATGAAATGGCTTTGAGGGGCTCAACATTTCAGGACGTACAATGAGAAAAAATACGGCCTTTCATCTGATATCAAACGATACTACTTCCCGGGTAAAATCCAGGGGGTCCCAAAGACGAACCGCACCTCTGGGCAGATCAGGGCCCCGGGGCAGATGGGGAAAATCCCCAATACCCAAATCGAGCAGATCGTGTCCCCTCCCCCTACACAACGTATAGTCCGACGCGTCGCGACTATTGACAGGATATTGCTTATGTTATGTCGACACACTTTTTGCCTCAACTTTCCTTTTCATCAACCAGATTGTCTAGTTGACCGCGTGTTTTCGTGAAGTTAACGTGCAGAATTCGTCTTCTGGGTGTGACTTTTTTATCAAACACCGTTTTCGTACGTTTTATGACATAAAAATTACCGTATCATGAGCTTTACCCCATACAATATTATACAGTGTTTACTGGGTATTTTATATAGAGGCCTACCTTTCCGAATGTGTGTTACCAGGGATGCCAATAAATCTGAGTTCCCTGATAATTCGTTTGTATTTTGGGTGAGTTGCTGAGACTTGACTGTCATTTTATCAGGGGGCGTAATAGATCAAGATCGAATTAAGAAACAAATAATAATAAAAAACAAGCAATTAATTACAGGTGTCCAGTTACGAGGTTCGTGATTCCATAGTTTTTTCACATTCTCTGGATAACTTAGAGAGTGGGGCCGATTCGTAAATTCCTGGCTTAAAGAGTGCTTCCGCGATTCACAACCCTTTCTAAAGCCTAGAGCTTTCAATATTGGTTTACATTGCAGGCCTGTGTGACTTTTCTTTTCAATCTTTCTCCTGTCCGATCATCGTAACTTGATATTATAAGAGGCCCTAATGGAGTAATTTTATTGAAAATATATGTTAACATAGAAACCTTTTGGGGCCGGTGCTAAGCACTGCCGTGGTTCTAAAGAACCTTAACAGTTTTATGAGAATCTTCCAATTTTACATAACCTATGAAAATTATTTTGGTATGTGTTCACGAATATTTATCACGTTATCACGTGAAAGGCAGTGATAACCTTTGCTTCTAAAATATTTTCTTATCCAAATAAAAACACATTTTCTTTTATTCCTCCCAAGCACTCTAAATCTGCTTTAATCAACGTATCTGGTAAGGGTTCCTAGATTTGTAATTTTCTACAAAGAACTGTTTTCTTGCTTTCATCTCCTTATTTGGTTCTACAAAGAACGCTACAAGACAAGCTTTGGTTAGGAAACTAAAAGAAACTATTGTAACCCTGAGTAGGATTGCAACTATGGCGAAATACCTTTAACCAATGACAAATTCAAAATGGATTCTTTCGTGTCCTACCCCCTGTGTACCAGGTTATTATTATTCACTGTAAAACACCACGAATATTTATATGAAATTAATTCAAATTGGAATGATAACTTCCGAAAAAATTGCATGTCTTCAAGCAGCTGATAGACGTCCGTCCAAACGCAAAATTTACAAAAAATGTTAACTACTCAAGTTTTTCTTTATTTATTGAATTATTTTTCATTGTAATATTTGTTATTTAGCATTTCATAGTTGGGCGAGTTGGTCACCGTGTACTTTATACAAATGGGGGCTTTCAATTTACGTGTGGCTACCCTGGGCCTGAAATTGGGTACACCAACTCAGTTCTATTTTCTAGTGACGTTTTTGACATAGTTAATCTTTCATGGCAAAAGAGCGTAACCGATAGTCCTTTTGACTTGAAAGGCAACCCCTCAAACCAATGCTTGTGGGTATATTTTTCTTTTTAATGGTTGTACCTAAAAAAGGCTAATAATGCATTTTTTTGGCAGGATGACCCTTTCCAGGCAAAAGGCGTAACTCGAGTGATGCCTTTTGCCATGATGAAGGGTATTATTTTGTAGGCCTCAGTAGCTGAATACGACGTCGCAGTCGAGCAAGCTAAGATTTAAAAAATGATTGTATGTACGGAATAGGATCTCTTTTTGTTTGATTATAGTAGACTTACACTGAATTGAGCACTGATGGCAGGCTAGTGCTTCTAACATGTAGTGGATGAAGTTTTCATATGGGTGTACTCGCATCACGACTAGGCATTGAACTAGGCTAGGCTGGCCTAGTCTCAGTCTGCAATTGCAACCCTAAATAATACACTTTACGAGCAAACTTTATTTACTAAATCGGAATGACAATTTTTTGTTACGCACGCTCTATTTATTAATGCCAAGTACCATGAGTACACCCATATAATATGAAAACTTTCATCACGGTAGGAGTTCCTTTTTTACTAGGTCCTAGCCAGGTTAGAAATTCGTGCAAACATGGAAAGAAAGGTGCCAGAATCAGTTAAGCAATCATTCTGAATCACATCTTGAAATCATCTTAGATTCATCCCCAGTCGGTTTGGGGTGTATTTGTAACTCAGCTGCACTTTAAACTGATTTTTCGAGAATCTATTGGATCTGGCTTTCAGGCATTGCTGAATTCAACCCCTTAGCGAATCGGCGGAGAATCGATTCTCGCCAATATTCTGACCCTGCTATAGTGCTAGCTAGTACCACGGAGTATTATTTTAAACGATCATGACTATGCTACTCATCTATTACTAGCCCTACCAAGCTACAATCTGCATGAATGCTACCGGCAACGCTAGGCTAGGGCCTAGTGGGTCTAGGCATTTCTAGCTAGGCCGAGTCAATTGTTGTCAATGACGAGTGGCCTGTCACACTCATGCACTGGTCATGCTATAATATAGTTATATTAAAAAATACAATACTTAAATACTAACTGTGTACAAGTCACCGTGAAGACATCATCCTTTATCCTTGAAATTATTATATATTCTTCATAAATTGCACCGAGGCCCCCTCAGGTCCGAGGCTGTGGCTTCAATCACAGCACCGACATGATCGGCAATGACACTCTCAAGTGTGCTCTGCACTGAACAGGCATGCAGAAATAATCTTAAAAGCAAGAAATGTCATAATAGACTCATGCACCACTTGAGTGTCGGGGTCCAAAGTTGAAATCACGATATGACTGACATGTTTGATGTTTTATCCTCTACTTACATAACTAATTCACACAAGTTCGCTGTGTCTGTCTCTGGTTGCCTTATGTTATTACATAATCTTCCTGTTTTATAATTAAATAATATTTCCCTGACAGAACCTCCTCTCGTCGATCGTATATACATGTACGTATTGCCGTGTCGCTTTCCAATTTCTATTTACATTTTAACAAACAATGCAGTTGAATTTCCGCGGAAAGGCTCGTGGTCTATTCAAGTCAGCGCAGACGGCGCATTGCAGACGCGATGTTCGTCCCACGCGAGGCGCTGTTACATGCTTTGTCAAAAACTTGTTTTTTGTAATGGCTGCTTCTGATTGGTTGATTAGTGTTTTGTTTCGTACCCATACTAATTTAATATATTCATCGCGTACGGCTGTAAAACAAAACTCATTCTGTAAAAAAAAATGAATTATTCATAGCTCTTGTGTTAGCTTATGATAGGAGAATTAGGTTGATGACGAGTTTATGTGTACTGTGTCAAAATCGTCGATGCAAAGTGAAACGTGAAAGGCACAACGAGAATCAGTGCCATGGAATATCAGATAACAAAGGACCAGTTAGTTTTACGGCATAGGTGAAATAGCGATATTTTATTAGTTATATACAAAAGCTTAACTTTTATTTTATAAGTTGTCGTCACCAGTGTATATTATGTGAGTAGAAAAATCTTCGTGACAGTGAACAGTAGAATTAGGTTATTCTGAGAAATACTAGTTAACTACATGCCAATAAAAAGCAGACAATCCAGTCAGCCTGGTGCTCATGGTCTAACAAACAACAGTATGTCGAAGTTATTCCACTTTATATTTAAAAGCCAGACTTACTGATCATAACTTCCACCATTACGAAACTGTTTTCGTATCTTTTAGAGTTCTTTATGAAGTTAATCCCTTTTTAAAGAATTTTCATATATGTGAATAAATATGTTTACTAATTTTTCAGCGTTTCACTCAAGCAGAAAATGGCACAAATTCGATTTTGGTGTCGCAGTAAACTGAAGCTATCTCTCGTTGAAACAAGCAATGAGATGCAAACAAAAAATACTGAAGAGCCCGTTTTTTATCTTTAATGTGATGTACAAAACAACTAACTCACGTTGGATATAATATTGAAAAAAAAAACGGTTTTGATTGTACCATTTGTTTGAGCAGGCTGTATAAAGAATACAAAGCAACACTTTCCATGAGTGTTGAGGATTGCAAGGTCATTGCGAAAGACCCAGGAGTTTGGCATAAGCCCGGTATTTCGGCCAGCAACTTCTTCGTTATTTTTGCATTTTGTTTTTTGGAAAAGATCAGGTCTGATATGAAAAGGTGTTTAAAATTATTGTATTCAAAGATCAATGAATAATTATTCTGTAATGCGTGGCGAAACTGAAGACGGATGCAGTTTGAAAATCTTTTTTCCAATTTAAATAATGAGGAATTATAAGAATGTATTGGACGAGGCGGTTGAAAGGCAGAAGTGTATTCTAGTGAGAAGTGTCGGGAAGTGAGGGATGGGGGGTGGGGTTTTTTTTTTGTGGTTTTTTTTTCCTGTCATACAATTCACTCTTTAATGTTTCCCCAGGGCGAAAATCTAGCGACTAGCGGAGTCAACTCTGTGGATTTCGCAACAGATCTAAACAATGACTTTGCAAACAACCGACGGACAAGAATGATTAGTAGTGGATTATTGAAATGGAAAGAGAACGCAATCCTGCTCAGTTTCTTAGAGGCTGCGAGGTTCCCCAAGTGGGGTGGGGGGGGGGCAGACCAGCGCCGTGGTAGTAAAGAAGAATGAGCCAGATATTGGAATTTAATAATTGAAACTAAATTTCAATATCAGAAATGACCTTGTCGCAAAACAAAAGAACCATAAACAAAGGAATGTACTTGGAGAATGTTTGACTAAAGGCTCTGAAACAGTCACAATCCGTGGATAAAATGAAAAAGGGACACATTTTAATCGGCTTAAACTCGGTCAATATATGTCTCATTTTGGAAAGATTGTTCGGGTGTCGGAAACCTAATGAATGCACTTTTCAGGTGTATTCATTTGTATGGTTTAATCTTTCTTTCGTGAAATAGAGCGCTTTGAGGGTTTGCCCTGGTTTTGAGACACCGTTATAAAACCCAGATGCGAGATCAAATTTGCTGGTATTGCGGAATCTTAACCTAATGCATTTAATCATTGAACACATAATTCATTCACATATTTCGTGTCATCTTGAGGCAAATAATATTCTCACTCCAAAACAGCACGGTTTCAGGAAAGGGCAGTACACGTGTTTCGCAACTATCATTATGGAATGATTGGGCAAAGAGTATCTGAGGGCAATATCCAGATGGATATGCGATTTTGACTTTACAAAAGCCTTCGATACAGTGCCCCACGAGCGGTTAAAATCAAAGCTCATATTACGGCAATCAGAGGTAAATTACTTCACAACAAAAAAAAATTGGATTGATACTTTTCTTTGTAAGAGGAGCCAGAGGGTCGTGCTAATGGTGCCCTCTTGTTGGGATATTGTGCGTTCTGGAGTGGCCGCAGGCACGGTCCTCCGGCTCCCTGTTTTCTTATTTTATATTAACGACATTACCATGAATATTTCATATGAATCAGACTTGCGCAATGACTGTATGTTTTATACGCAAAATACCACACTGCTGATTGTAACCTCTTCAAAATATTAATACACTTACAAAATGGTATTGATAATTGGCAAATGTCGTTCAATCCTAAAAAAGTGTTACACCATGCACATTGGTTTTAAAGAGAAATATGATCCAAACACCTTATATTATGTCCCGGCACATTCATCGAAACAGTGCAACACCATCAATACCTTGGTGTTTATATTTCTCATAATCTTACCATGGGATTAACATATTGATAGCAGTTAAAAAAGCAAACAAAAATTATTGGGATGTTGCAAAAAGAAAATCCAGGAAGGGCACAGTACAGACAAAGAAGGAATGCTATCTTAGGCCTGGTCGCCCCATTAGAATATGCGTGGGGGTTTGTGATCCATATACCCAAAAGAACATAGATCGGCTCGAAAAAGTTCAAAGAAGGGCCGCGCGTTTTGTTTCCGGAAAATACAATTGGAGGGACAGTGTCGGTGAGCTACTGATAAATCTGGACTGGGAATCACTATCCCATAGGAGGAAGCAACCAGTCATGTGCTATTTAAAACAAATGGTGCAAGATGAAATCGCAATCCCATCAAGTCTGGTGGTACCACATCGTCGTAGAGGGGGCAGAATATTCATCAAAGGCGTGGCCAGACCCCACTACAAAGAAGAAATTAACAAGTTTTTTCATTTATTCCTCGTACAATTAAAAGTTGGAAACAGTTTGCCTGAGGATTATTGTCAACATTTGGGGGAACTGCCAGTTTCAAAGTGGCTGTCATGAATTTCTGCAGAACAAGATTTAAAATGTCGTCCACCCTAGCCTCCCACAACAGTAATGGACGCTGCGTCTGTGGCTGGGCCCCCAGATGAAGAAATAATAATAATAATAGCAAGAGAGATTTATATAGCGCCTATGCTATTGGCCTCTTAGCGCTTTCACAAATGGACGCGGATCACTGTGGCCCAACCTACCATACACCATTTAGCATCATTTCAAGGGATGCAGCAGATCGGGATCAGGCGCTTTCCCTTATCAGGAAACATACATCGAGAGAACAATCGCAGCCGGGACCAGCTCCCCAAATATCGCATGGGTAAATTGAGACAACCAAGCGGTTAATTCCTTGTCAGGGAAATTAAAAAAGATAGCTGAACCTCACAGGGCTCGAACGCACGCCTATACGCATGGATGAGATAAATGGAGGCGATCGCCTACCTGATTTGAGCTATTTGTCCGCTAGATAAGGTCTTCTCTTTTCCGCCTAGATGAAGATGAAGATGGAAAAGACCAGGCCCATGGAAGACTCGCGTGATTTCGCTACCTTCATATCTATGGACCTCAAAGATCGGAGATGCTAGTATCCTTTGAGAGGGAAATCGAGATTCACATCTGTTCCTCTGAAGGAAAGCCATTGAATTACCATGGACCGTATGAATGGGGGTAGATTACTCCAAGGATGCCTCTCGACCAATGAACCGGAAACTTAATTATGGGGTATCCTTTGCTCATCTACATATTGTTCTCCCCCCCCCCTTGTTCACTGGTGTATATAAGTGCAAAAATCATGGACTGTTTAGTTTGCTTGAGATGGGCATTCGTCTAGAGTGTCGAAAGCTCGCCTTCCAATTTGGATGCCTCTAGGGAAAGATTATGTTTTACTCCGGATTAACTCACTTTTTAGGCCATTTGTTTAAAAATATCTGTAATATTATTTTTTGTGTTGATTTTTAAAACTATAAAAATCAATTCACTTCGGTTAGCATATAAAGCACAGAGCAATAACATACATTTTTTAAGAGCACCCCCAATTTTCCTTAAAAAAAAATTGAGATCTTGCACAGTTGCATGGGTAATGGTAGTAAACTATACCTGTGAAGATAAAGCTCGAACATGTCTTGTATCGCCAAAGAAGTAATTTTGTATACTCGATTCGCGCTGATATAGGAGCTTGTCGAAAGTTTTGGGTCATATCCATAGGTGAAATAGGGAAGAATCATTTAATCTATCCAAGAAGAAAAAAAACGACGTCGCTGCCAAACAATAGAAAGTGACTTGAAAGGAAAAAGGCCAAGTACAAAAACTTAATTCGTGTACTGTACTTCCTAAATTGAATTTGTAGTTTTATCAATGATTATAAATCATTCACCATCACTTCAAATGTACTGTGACTTCACTTTTAAACGATGTTGAGGAATTAAACGATTTTCTGTGGTCACATTGGCGAAAACGCTATCTTTAAATGTTTCAAGATGTTAAGAATTTTGATTGCAAGGTTTCAGAATGTGGCATTAGAATTAATGAATTGGAAAATGATATTTAAGAATTAAACAGAGTAAGGATGGGAAAATAATTACATCCTGCTGGGCACTCCGTCTACATTGTTCCTAACTGAACAAGACAAAGTTCCCGATTTTTTAGGCGACATTAAATACACATGTGTTTGCGGTTTTTATGTGTAGGCCAAGGTTCATCTTCAAATATTTCATTCACGATGTTTCAACGAATTAAGAACTACGTGGACCATATTTGAGTGGGTATGACTATTGTATTAGGTCGTATAGTTAGGTAACGTATGAAAGTATGAGAGGGCCCCCTATCACTGTCGAGGACAGCGCGAAAACCATTCAGATCCAGGAGTGCAATGGTTTTGGGGGGTGTATAATTCATTATAATTGGGCTGTTTTGATATTAGCGTGTATCGGTGCGCATGCTACAGAGCGCATAGCTCTGTAGCCATGGCGCGTATGTTCCAGGGTATTATGTTTGATAGAGATTACTTTGCAGGGGAAGTTCTGGATTTTTTTTAAAAGGAAAAGTTTGCACAGGTAATTTACAGAAGCATGATTGATGTGAACTTTTAAAGCAGTGGACGATGAAAAAGTGGCAACGGACGTGGCCTGGGGCCTAAACGTTGAGTAATTTAAGCACACCTTACAAATGTATGATTATTACACTGCGTGGCCTATTATTGCATGGCTTTAGCGTAATTTACAATGGGAGTTGTGTTACGACTATGGTGTTATGACTTAAGGATAAGCCTGTGGTATTGTCATGTAGTTAGCAATTAGAATTTGTGCACGACAGTCGGGCATATAGCCTTTGCCTTAGACTAAAGTTTTCAGTCCATATTTTTTTATTCTAATATGGAACTGAGAACACTGCCTATCTCCTACACCTAGACAGGTCGAAAAAAAAATTATTTTTCTAAAAATCTTGGTTTACAAGCCCAAATTTTTGAATTTTTCCTCAGATCATTTGTATAAATAAAAAAAGCACTCAGTCAAAGAGAGAAAGAAATGCCAAGGTGTTTCATGCAAAAAAAGCAATGTTTGTCATGCCGTTGCGAGGGACTCCAAATGGTGCAAATTTTGCACCCTCAAAATATTGATCATTCAAGATTCGTAAATGCGGAACTACTACTTTGAACAGAAGAGGTAAGTTTAATACTTACCTATCCACATCAAACAAGAAACTTACTGATAATTTTGAGGTTTGGGGTGGAACTCGTCTACTTTTGCCTATAGGGCCCTAAGATTTTTGAGTTTTGACATGGAATATTTGAAAAATAAAGAAGCTAAAAAACATTCCCCTCAACATATATAGCATTCTTTAAAAGTGTACATTCAATACAAACCAAATTAAAAGCCACAGCTGAAATCATCACCTGAAATCTGGAGGTAAACAACGTTGGGGTGTCAAATTCAGCGAACCCATGTTATTGCAGGAAAGGTAAGTTTTGGCCTCGCCAAATCACACATTTGATCCAAATGGGGGGGGATAACAACTCACCTACCATGAGAAGCATACCCAAGACGCATTAGGAAGAACCCCGATTACCAAAATCAGTTAACAGTTGCTATATTGGATCAGGAATGGATCGAGTTAGAAAGCATGCGGTGCATGCCAGTCTTTGCGTTGAGAGACCAGCACCTGGTGATGGTGTCCCAGAGGCAGTATAGCTTAGAAGAGTCTATTCGCACAGTGACGGTGCGAATAAGCAATGTTTTTTTTTTTTTTTTTTTCGGTAATTCGCACCGTAGCGGTGTGCATAAGAAACTTTTCTTGTAATTCGCACCGTAACGGTGTGACTAAGAAAACTTTTCTTGTATTTCGCACCGTGGTGGTGCGACTAAGAATTTTTTTTAAAAAAAATAAAAAAAATAAAAAAAATAACGAAAATTTTGCCCGTTGTTCACGTCACCGCGGCAGTTAGAGTTAGGCCCTATCTAGCTCTATATCAGCTTATACATTTATACATGTATATATATATATGTAAAAAACTTTCTTCGCATGTTGTGTGTGTGTGTGGGGGGGGGTATTTTTTCTCGTTTTTTCTTTTGTTTTGGTGTTGACATTTGGGATGCTTTTTACTCAAAGAACATTTCTGTTTTGTTGATTTTTATCTACTTCATCCATTTTATAAGTGTTTATTTTATATTATTATGGCTTTAATGTATTTTTCATTTTGTTTTCATCTTATATGGTTTTATTGCTGTTTTATTTTATTCATTTTTATTTTAGATATTGTGTTTTTATTGAGTATTGTCATTACTTGTATTTTATTATTGAAGTTGTATTATTTTTGTTCATTCCACTTTGATATTATTTTTTGAATGGCTTATATTTAGTAATTTGTTTATTTATCATTTACTTTGTTCTACTTGCTATTTTATGTATGGCCCTTTTTTTTAATTGCTGTTAATTGTAAAAAATTGAAAATTAAGTTTTTTACTTAATTATTTTAAATTTAATTTTCTATCTAATCACAAGCATTGTTCATTTTCCATATTCTCAATGAAAAAGACAGTACCTGGCAGAGTCGACAGTAAAAAGTAAAGGGGACGGCTCTGTGACACACAAGAACAGAGTGCCCATATCTTTGCAAAGACGATTGGGCCAGACTCCACCAGTACAGGTGCGCATTATAATTGGCTGCCAAATTTTCAATATTGTGAAAAATGTGATATATCCTCGTGACAGAGGATATGTAAGCGCTTTGAGATGTTGTGTAAAGCACTATATAAATATTACATTTCTTTAAAAAAAAAAAGCGAGAACCATTGGCCGCACGGGTTCGAACCCTCAACCTTCAGATCATGAGTTAGCCGTCACATCCACTGGACCATATTTACTCTCATTGTATTTCATGGCTTAGAGAAATGCTTCTCATTGATGTTAAATGTTTCAAATTCATGCATGACATGACACTGGGCTACTTTTACTGTTTCATGGCTATCACTAAGACATTATTTTGCAATTGTATGTGATTGTGAACTGTTGAAAACCAATTTAAATTAAGCTTACCCCGATATGCTGGAGTACGTGCATTGAAAAGTACCACACTATGACTTGACGCTTTGAAAATAGTCTTTACTACGACCTTCAAACATGTTCAAATGCATTGAAACTAGTCTGTACTAACCGAACCACATGTATAGTCTTACATCTTGATCGATTTACCTGTGACAACGTCGATCAGGAATGCTTGTGCTTGCCGTATTGTAGTTTATAAACGGTAACGAGATGATGGTTTGGGTCACTTGTCCGGTACAGGTCCGTGTCAGGTATCAGGTTCAAGTTTTTGCTCTTCGGGGGCACCGATATATATACATCCAATCCGAAACTATGCTCTAAATCAGGTCTGTACATGACCTCTCCCCAGGCCTCTGCCAAAGTGCTATTATATTTTTTCCCAAAAGACACGGTTTAGCTATGGTCTAAAAGTACAAAATGTTTACCTTTTCCCTGATTCAAAAACCGACGGTACGTAGACGAGAATCGGTTTTTTTCCAATGTAAGATCGTACGTCTTTGTTTACCTGAATGGGTCCCCCCGACCAAACTAATAAACCAATCATGGGGGGGGTTCCGTGACGTCATCAAATCTTATTTTTTTTTTTTCAAAAATTGGCTGTTATTCCCATATAAAATTCCTTTTTAAATTCAACATCTGTATATTGGTTCTTTAATAATAAATTCAATTGTCCCCGCATGAATGTGCAAAAGATGGTCCATAAGTCTACAAACCGAAAACAAAGTCGGCCGGCTAAATACCCCTACCATGGACTGTATGAGCAGACGGGACCCACGTTTTAGTAATAGCAGGCTTACAGCCACCGCCTCGGCTGCGGGGGTTATGCGGTTGATAGCCACACTGCCTCTTACAGGTAAGTATTTCACATATTCCCATACATCCCTTCCTACAGTGACCCTCTGTGTTTTATAACCACTTACCACTGCACATTGTAAAATGACCGTAGAACAACACAGTATTAAGAACGCGCGTACTAGGAGTGCTACAAAGTTTTAATTCTGTTCTCCCCTCACAAATAGCTCTCGCCCGTAAAAAGTAACAGGTGTCCCTATTATCAGATCATCGCGAATCGAGTATAATTAAGATGTTACGATCGGGATTCCGATAATATTCAACGGACTGCTGGAGCGGCCTTCCAATTGAAATAGCCTGGAATAGTGCCATGTACATGTCGACGCTCATCCATTAGTTAATCCTTGGTTCTGGCAAGTCCAAGTTCGAGGTCGAGATCATTTTCGTAGGTGTCACTATTTCCCCATGGACGGACATACTATTGGCATTTCCAGTTTACGCTTTAAATAGTTTTACGCTTTCATTTTGGGATCATTGATATTGCCTTCAAGTACATTATGTCAAGTAATTCTATCTACCAACAATGGACCAATTAAAGCGTCTTCCTTAAAATCCCTCACCCTATTTAACCAGGCTGGTACGCAGGAGTAATTTCACAAAAGGGACAAAAAGGTGGACTATTACTGATTGTTTGATAAAAAGATCCAAAATGTCGAGAAAATTTGACATGAATGTCCACCTTTTGGCGATGAGATGTTCAAAAAGTCCAAAAAAAATGACGTGGGGTAGTGTGGCAGGAGATATGGTCCTTCGGGCTCACAGTCCGGGAACAATGGTGAACAATAGGGCGATCGATTCAGTTGACTCTTCACGCAACATTAGTTTCACGCTTTATTCCGTTGTCGTCTATGGAGCCCGGACTATGATACCTGCCGGACTATGATTACTTTCACAGTAGTCCACTTTTTCGAAGTGTCATACACAGCCCCCATACAAATCTTAACTGAAGGTGCGTTCATCGTCTAAAATGAAAACAGCAAATGAAAACTTTTTGAAATTGGAGGGGGGCTGATAATATTGCCTATTCGCCCCCCCCCCTCCTGTCAAAAAGTGTGGTGGACGTGTTTCTCCATCCCCAGAATTTGTGAAAAAATATAATCCTTATTTTGATGAAAATTACACACTGGACTAGACATACTTGACAACTTCTGATTTGACATTTGACCTATTTTGTGCTGTATCTCCCTAACTTAAGGTCACAGAAAATTATGACTGTGCACTTTTTTAATCTCTTGGATCATATCAACAAGTTGGTATGTGTTTCAAATTGATCGGAGCAATTTCAATTTTTAGCACCAATATGACCACTCCAGATGAGCTTTACTGACCCCTAACTCGACATAGCTACTCATCTGAATTTTCTAGCATGCCTTTTCGTATATCCCCATGGGTTACATACACACTGGTAACAAAATCATTTTGTACCCTTCTTAGGTAGTGTAAACCATTCTGGCGTATGGACTATTACACACATAATATTGTTTTAAAGAAAAAAGAACTAAACCATTTATTTTGTGTAATGGAAGGTACAAACAAACTAGACTTGCCATGAATTATGAACATTACTGAGACAATGGTTGCTAGTAAGAAAAAAGACTTTGTATTTTGGTCATGCGGAACGTACCAAACTAATTAAAATTCTGTGTTAATTACTAGCTTATTTCCTAAAATTTCGTAAGTTTTAAAAATAATTTTAACAATGAAGTCCACTCAATTCTTTAGGCAATATTTCAAACAAAAATGAAAAACTATTCAACATAAATAAAGAAGCAAAATTGATGTAATATCTCCCTCTTTTACCCCAAAATGTTAAACACGTGTATTTGTGCAAATGAGGGTGTTTGGGGGGTTGGTAATTTCTGCACCCACTGCCTGCTTCAGTCGAATTCCGCAGCCTTGACGGAATAAAGTGCATGTAATACTGTGCTTTATTCCGGTAAAGGCTGGCTGAATTCGATGGGAGACAGGGACAATGGGTGCAGTAAATGTACCAACCCGGTGTTTGGTTGAAAATAGTGTAAAAATCAGCAAGAGTAGAGAGGGAATCACTTCTCTGATCAAAATGCAAAAAACATACATTATGATTCAATTTAGAAATAAAAAAATCAATTATGACACCGAAAGCGAATTCAGATTTTAATTGGAATAATTATGACCATAACAAATCCCCTAGCACACGAAGGCAAAGTATTTTCAATATATTCACGGATACATTTTAACTGATTCTGGAATAAAGAGTCGTTCTTACCTTCTATGTATTCGAGAATATATTTTGTTAGCTAATGTTGAAACAGTGCTTACCCTTCAGGGTCGAGGAGATTATATATATTACAAGAATTGCACAAGCCAAACGGTATCTAATTGTAAATGTGTACGGATGATCAATGGAGATTTAATTACTTATAAAACACGTCCAGCGTGTGTGACTGACAGGCAAACTTAGTGGGTGGTATAATCTTCAAGCCGTTGTCATGTATGGCAAGCTAAAAACGTCATAATGTGGTTGGTCTAGGGGGTTGTTGCTTCTTAGCAACGAGTGCGAGTATAAACCAATAAGAAGGGCAACGTTCTTAAACAACAGTTCTTTCATAGCAACGCGTTGCTTTCATTAGCAAGGCTGTGTTTATCCAGCATCAGCAGTGTCTGTTGGATTAAAGAGAACAACATTTGCAGGACACACCATGCTAGTGAGACCTTGTTCAGGTGCAAGAACACACATACCTTGGGGTTACAATATTTTGCCATTGAAATCGGGCCAAGAGATTTTGTCTCCCAAGACGTGAAAAATCTTTCTCTGGATAGTATTGATAAACCTATCCCGGTAACAAAGAGTAACTTGTTATTGTATCATCTGTAAATGCTAAGAGGAAAACACCTGGGATAAGTGCCCCAATTTTTTAATTTTGTTATTTTGACAATCGTTACCCGTGTATTTTTGACTTTTATTTTAGGGGTATATTGACCAACGCGTGAATTCAACAACTTAAGTCCCTCGTGTTTAAAAAACAACCACATGAACATATTGAGACCCACCCTCATTCTAGACCGTAGCTACTCACAGAGGAACTTTCTTATTGGCAAACCACCAAAGTCTGTATCCTGGAGCTGAACGTTGAGGGTCTCACCCATGCGAAGCGTGAACATCATCTACATCTCTCAGGGTGGAGTGGTAACGGATGAATATATCCCCCCAAGAAACTCACTGCGAATCTGAATAGAAGCTGCAAATCGAAGGTTTTGACCTTATTTGCTTCATCCAACAAGCATGGGATCGCTTACTATGTGAAGCACGGAAAAAAAGGAGGATAACCATTGCCAATCTTCAATGATTTCGCCGATACGTGAGATAACATTTGTAAAAGCAATGGGAACCCCTTCACAAACATCTATAAGCCACCACCAGCTGAGGCAGACTTCAACTACCTTCCAGTAGTTCAGCGGAGGTCCTTTGTCTGCGGAGATTCAACTGTAGAAATACAGCCATGGGGATACCGAATTGAAAAAGAATGGCAAAGCGGCTCTTGAATGGATTGAAGCCCAAGACCTCCAACTGCTGTTTGATAGTGGATCCATACTACTTTCTAGTCAAGCATCTGGGGCATGGACGTCCAGGAAATGTCAACGGCACCAGAGACATCGATCCCGCTGCTCCAGAAAGTTCCACCCTAGGATTTCCTAGATGAATTTTTTTTCCCCCCCACACCCCCACCCTTCCCCCCCCCCCCCAACCCCCCCCCACCCCCCCCCCCCCCCCCCCCCCCCCCCAACCCCCCCTTGGCCCTATCCTGGTCACCATGACATCAAGGTCACGATCTCCAGCTTCTACAGAAAGAGATGGAATTTCAGGAAGACAATGGTGCAAGTTCAAACCATCACCAAGCGAACGTCATCACCGCTGCCAGACCCGGCTTAATCTAACATCAACGATGCATTATGACTTCTGGCTCATGCTCCACCAAGCAGAGTAACATTCATTCCAAGAGGCAGAAGAATACCTACACCCCTGTTGGGACAAGGAATGCGACGGGTTATACAAAGTGTATTGTTAATTCCAACTGCGATACTGAGAGAATAGCAAAGGGCAACCAGCTACTCGATCTGCTTGGCCAAAAGATACGAACCAGATGGGAGGAGGAGATATCCAATATCAACTTTACCCACTCAAGGCGCAAGGCCTGGAACACCATTAACAAGCTCACCGTGCGTAGCTGTCCAGCTAAGCAGTGTTCTGTCTCTCCATCGCTTCAGTACTAGTCAACAATGGAAAGTGGCATGACCACACTCCACAGGCCGAAAGCCCACTCTCGTACTCTTAATGCAGAGATAAACAGCTTCTACAAACCTCTCCACCGTCAAGCCCTATGTCCCAACATTACCTACGAGGAGATCCAACTGAAGCCATTAAAGTCCTCAAGAATGGAAAAGCCCAGGGCAAGACATACACCATACAGAATTCTTGAAGATATGGCACCCGAAGCTGTGCGATGGCTCCAACTCTCCTTTCTACTTGCATAGGAACGTCATTATTCCCTCCAGATGGACGATTTCAAAGGTCATGCA
>JAMKCH010039374.1:0-13936 GCA_023653785.1 Ophioderma brevispina | reverse complement strand
GCAAATCTCTGCTCACACCCTATTTGTTTCATATTGTTATTCTTAGGTTTGCTTTCTATTGTCTTGCATCTTCTCTTTTGTTATTGAATTACATATATAAAATATTTAAAAACACAAAAACACAAATATTATTATATTATTTAGAAAAAATTAGTGTTTCCCACCCAGTTAATTATTGGCCCTATTTTTTTTGGGTGGGGGGGAAGAAATAATTGCTAACCCCAGTTTACTCTTCTTATTTTCCTCCTTGAATAATGTTATTCTCTTTAATTGCATGCAGCAAATTTCCATAATAGAGTACTTTTACACACTGGGCAGTGCTTCTGAGATGTGCCAATGTTGTATCAGCTATCCCGATTCCAAAATCTTAATGCCAGGGGATGTTTTAGTGATATGATACAAATGCAACGTAACAGGGGGACAGATCAGGCAGAGCATATT
Organism: Ophioderma brevispina; assembly: GCA_023653785.1. Lineage (NCBI taxonomy): Eukaryota > Metazoa > Echinodermata > Ophiuroidea > Amphilepidida > Ophiodermatidae > Ophioderma > Ophioderma brevispina. The sequence continues at coordinate 13,495 of JAMKCH010039374.1, read as the reverse complement.
GGAAAGAGTTCAAAGTACTTGTGTGCTTAGTGTTCAGAAAGCTGATTAAACAATCATTAAATTAAAATCTAAGAATTTGTGAAATATGTAAAATTCATCAAATTGCACTCTCCATAGATCTACGTTGATGTTTTTGCTTAATTTGGAGAACTTTCTTTTTTTCATACATTCCTTCCATTCTTGGCAGTGGCCTATGCTTATAAGTTGATGTATTTCCATCCCCAAACTTGACACTCGTTCATTGGTTACTTAATGATTGTGGAACACTTTGTACATGTACGTCTTGACCACGTTTACCCATTTGAGCAGTTTAGTGTAAGGTGAATGGCCTTTAAAGGTGTGAGTTGTGCAGTTCACTAGACCTAAACTTACTGTCACTGAAACGTGCAAATATTTGGTAAAATTCTGAAAATGTTGAATGAATTCATAGTAAAGATGTGGGGGAAAAAATGGCAGATTCTAATTGTCATTTTGTAGCATTACATGGATTTAAGCCAGAAAAAAACTTTGTCTCGGAAGACCTCGTGCATTTGTTTAAAATTGGTCTTTTGACCGCATATTTTTTTTAATGGTTTTTTACTCTTTGAATTTTTTTTAAAATTAAAATCAGGAAAAAATGAAAATTTGGCCACAATACAAACTGAGACAAACTTGTTTTTTTTTTTTGGGCCTTTCTATGACACTTATGCTTCAGCGAAGCGTCAAGGCATAAGGATATTATCTCAAGTGGAGATCATCTGTAAGCATCCTATGTTGGGTTTGGGGGTCATCTCTTCGCTATGGATGCTGGGTGCTTTGTTTCCTTTCCCGCTGTTACCCGCATTTGTGCCATTACGTTGCAAGTAGCCGTCCGTGTAGGATGTGGTGTTGTTTTGTTCTGGTGTCATTGATAAAAATAAGCACGTATATTTGGCCATCGTCGCTGTGAGACATAACATAAACTCATAGTGGAAATAAACAAGTTTATAACTACGAGTCTTATAATGGAAGTTACTTAAATGCTTTTCATGGACAAGTACTACTGTTTTAACATCTCGGTGATATAACTTGATTCATCAATAAAGGAATCACATCAAGCGGTACGCTGTTATTATTCTGTTAGCGTCAAACATTTTTGGTTGTGGACGTTCGTGTGACGGTACAATTTCGAACTGTTTTTAATACGGGAATTACGCATCAACCCAGAGACAATTTTCCAATTCACAAGTTAATATTCGGAGTGTGACCTTGTAATTCTGATCGTTGGGATGCAGATTGAACTACGTCAGGACTGCTTGGTGAATTTTGAATGAGGAGATATTCTTCTGGTTACTAGTAGTCTGGGCGATAATCATAATGGTTCGTGCAAATTGGGATCCCTTATCAGCTGTGTGGACCTTGGGACTAATATAACAGTTTTTCAAGGCACTCGGCGGCAGCTACACAATGTGCCTTTGGTGTTACTCTCGCGTTTTTCAGTCAATTCAAAAAGCATCGAATGTAGAATCGTGGGGAAGTTTGCTACTTTTTGAAAGTTAACGGCCGTGATTGTGTGTATGTGGTCAAAAAAGGCGTCACGTGGGAGCCCGTGTAACGTGTGGGAGACGCTTTGAGACGAGGTGTTCAGAACTATGAACGGGATCGCCCAAGGTTGCCAGTGGAAGAACTTCCTATTTAATACCTTTTATAATTAATTTGACAGGTAATGGTGTGTATGGTGGCGTTGCAGATCCCTAGTTTCTTCTTGATAAATACAGCCAGTAGATGACTTTATTCCCTTAATATAAATTGTATTGCTGCTAGGTTTGGTCTTTTGTGTGCATTCATGGTTCTTGCTTACATTCCATGACTGTTTAATTGCGTCCGTTTTATATGCGATTGTTTCAATCATACATAGTCAAGAAGTGTAGAAAGTCAATGGGTCAACGCCCTTGTCACACCTTAAGTAAATTTGGGTCAACAACTGCCAATGGGAAAGTTGTTTACAATGAGTTGATGGTGTGGTGGTCTGTTATTCTAAATTTGGAGCCCCCGTTTGGGTTGTGTTACATTTTTGACCCATTTTTTATATGGAATGGGGTCAGATATGGAAAATGAGGAGACAAACACAGCGTTTATAATTAATCGGAACGCTTGTAGTATTTTTGTTTTGTTGCTTTTGTCCATGTAATTAGACCTCCATTCGTAACAATGCCAATCTTTCATCAATGCTTTGATGAGTACTTTGATTACGCACGTCATACAACGGAGCAATATTGCGTTGTTAATACAGATTTTAGCTAGATTGGTCAACGGGGCGGCTGTGGGTCATCAGAGGTCAATCTCATGCGCCCCATTTGTGGCTTGTCTTGGTTAAGGGGTTCCTTTTGTGTGATTGGTGTATGGAATTTGTGTACGGATGTTTGGTGGTGTGCGTGTTTGTGTTTCCCTTTTTGTGCTGGTTTACAAATTTTCACATAACTGAGTCCGGCTCAGGCAAACATATGTTCACACACACCCTGCTATATATATATATATATAATATAATATATTATATATATATAAAAAAAAAAAGCAACTCAACTTCATTTATTTTTCCACATTTTTTAAACCACAAAGAATTACAATCACGAGAAGTTGGAGTAGGTACATTGAAAGCAAAAGCCCGGAAATGTTGTACTCCTTTTAACAACAATTAACATTTAAAATTCATATCACCATAATTACAAAATACTACAAGAAGAGCAAAGCATCATAGAAACAGGTACGCTCATGATGTATATGTGGCATTGCAGTAGTGGTTCTGTAAACATCCTCGATTTGCAATTAACAGCGTCATCATAGAATGATCAACTCGATTGTATTTGATTTTTGCACTTTCTTACTACATTTCCTTTTCTGCTGTTTGACTTGTGTGCAGTGTATTTTTCCATTCCCATAACATGCAATTTTCATTCCTTTTTCTAATTGTTTGTTTTCTACTTTGACTTCGGGGTATTTTCCTCCAATGGCCTGATTCTGGTGGCTAACTCTAACAGCAGTTACACCGCACATTCGGCGTTAATGCCAGCAGCGGCGGAGGAGTAGATGAAAGATCTTCTGATAAATTTTTTTTTCAGCTGATTATACTCTTTGAAAGGTTTATAATGGAATCCAGGTGGGGGTAAAATTGCCACCCTTGGGCATTTGAGGAAATCCAAGATGACGCCCATTTCACTGTAAACCAAAAATTGCAGTTTCCTATGGACAAGACCCCCAAAATGACATTGATAATTGTTTTTTTTTTTTTAAATAATCATTCATGTTTGAGGTAGGAAATGAAATTATAATGTATCTTGGAAGGCAACGCTGATAATTTGAGAATCCAAGATGGCAGCCATTTTAAAGCAAGAAAAAAACCCGAAAAGCACTTTTAACAGAGAGATCAACCCAAAATACCGTTTATCATTTTTCTCATCTGATAATGTATCTCTAATAGGTATACTATATTATTAAGATTGGATGTAAAATGTCACCTTAGGCAATTAGAAATCCAAGATGGCTGCCACGTCTGTGCCATTAAAACACTAAAATATTGCAGTTTGTACAGACGGAGCCCAACTAACAATGCATTTTTTGTAGCTGTTACCTAACCCGAGAGGACCCAACTGATGTGATGTTTTCAGGTTGGTGTGCGCTACGGATGGCTGAGGCAACCCAGCGGCTGTGTCTGCGCTACTGGACCATATGGGTGGGGGCATTTAAATTGAAGGAAATGTTATGTCTTCCGGAGCCCTTCAAGATGTTTAAGGTACCATTTTAGTGCCACTCACCGGGCCACCGGGCTTTCTTCGACCGTCCCGCAGCCAGGGCCAGTGCGGGAGAAACACTGGGCACCGGTGTGAAGACAGGTCTGATTCTTAGCGTGGGGGGGATGGACAAGCCATCCTTCGACACCGCAGGTGAGCCTCTCAATGGACAAGTATGTAGTTCGGAAACCCCATCGCCGGAAGCGATGCCACCAGAAGGCCGTCTTTCCTAGTCCAGGAGACGCCCTCTACAGTGGTTCGAATTCATCTAAGAAATGGAGCACTAGCGGCAGATCCCACTCCGGAAACATGGTGCAAGAGCCGGGGACGAACCGAAAACACGCCCTTCAGCAGATTCATGAGGATTGGGCTATTCGAGACTACTGTGCTGGCTATGAAGCCCCGATGGAGCGCCCCCATCGCGGTCGGTAGGTAGCACGTGACTGTTTGGACGCCCAACCCTCAAGGAAGGAAATTTTCCGTTAGGAAATCCCCGATTGCCCCTACAGACGCAGACAGCAGATCACTCTCTCGATTTGGTTTGCACCATCTATTGAGGCTGCCTGACAGCTGAGCGCGGCAGCGTGTTCAGAAAGTCCGCCTGGTGTTATTGTTGGCGGGAAATGCGCCGACAGTCAAGTTGATTGAGAGCGGATGGTTACGTCCGGATGGAGACGCGTCGGCTGGAGGATCGCTACTGGCAGCCATGTCCCCAACTAGCCAGTTCTAGAAGCCGTGGGAACCCACAGCTGAGCCGGCCCAGCAGGGGCCATCAACAGAACAGGCAATGTCGACGCCGAGCTACCCTTCTCGGGGACTCTCGGTATCATCGGCAATGGGGGGGGGGGGGGGGGGAATGCATAGGCATTGATCCACCATGCATCCTGACCACGGCTCTGGGATCTCGACTCCGTGAGTAATACGCCGGAAGCTGGGGATTCACGGCGGAGGCGATAGGTCCACGTGGGAAGCTGCAGCAGTAGAAAATTGCAAGAAGAGGTTGCCATTCACTAGATCCCCTTACCTTCGATGGCGCCATGTATATTGCGTACCCTTACGGAGAGGACGTATGCTAGGCCTTCTCCACCACTGGTAATGTGATTGCTTATTATTTAAGGCCATGTCCCGTTGCCTGCACCACTCTAGGAGCTGACTACCTCTTGCAGAGACTTAGGTTCCTTGCTCCCCCCATCCCTTTTGAGGTAGGCAACTACCGTAATGTTGTCGCATAGGACCAGAATCACCTTTCCTCTGGTCAGGGCGATCCAGTGTTTCAGTGCCAGGAAGATTGCCCACCGCTCGGGAGTACAATGATATGATAGCGAGCTTGCATGGGCGACCAACGGCCGGACATTGTGGGACCCTAAGTGGAGCCGTCACACCGACGCATCTTGTCGTCAGCGTCACGGAGGTTGTTAGTTTCCTGAAGGGGCTCCCACCTCCAACTGCGTGGATGTGTCCAAAAACTGAGTCGGGAAACCAGCTTCAGGGCACTGGAATCCGGAGGGATATTGGGTGGTACCAGGGTCGGAAGTACTTGAGCATGTGGATCTAGATTCCCCTCATGCGTAATCTTCAGTGGGGAACCATTCCAATGAGGCTGGCCAGAAAGTCCCAGAAGCCGAACAGCCATAGCTGGCTGGGGACCGACCTGCTATCCAAGATTGCTCGGGCACACGCCACGACCGAGGCTACTCTTTATGCAGAAGGGCCTCACTTTTGCCAACAGAAAACATCCAGTATCGCTTACCAGAAACTGGGGACTCTGGGAGAGACTGTTGACTTGTCGAGGTTGATGAAAACGAGTGACCTTTATAGGTCTAGGCCCTCCTCTATAAAGGCCTGGAGCCTCTGGCGAGGAGGGTGCCACCAGTAGACAGTCGTCTAAGTAGAGAAGAGATGAACTCCGCTACCACCTTAACGACCCTTGTGAAGGTCCGTGAGCGGTCGAGAGCCGGGGAGGGCAGGACCCGGGAATGGTTAAGACCTCACCTCCGCCGTTTGTGTTGCTACATTCGTTATCAAGGCGATCTTTCAGGGATGTCATGATGACATCACACTGTGCAGGGGCCAACTTCTTGATTGATATCAAGCACCGACAAAAGCCACCTCGTGATATCATGCAGACTTAATGGCTGCCCACGGTCTGAGTGGTTGTAACACCGTTGTTCAGCACCATTATTACGGCATTGGCAAGGCTGGAGCCTTGAAAGTGTTACATAAAAAGAGGGTAAAAAGTGTTCATTAACCTGGCCTGGGTGTTTACTTCTCGACTCAAGGTGATGTCTGAGGCAGTCAACATCATCATTCGGGCCATGCCTAGGGCAATCTGCATATCAGTTGCTGTGTCGGAGGCAAGAAGAACGTTTTAAGGACATTCTTTAAGGACTCGAAACAGGTCGGTTCTGCAAACTAAAACTATGTCTCTGCACCCCTAATGAAGCCTTCAGGAAAATGTCGCACGTGCACATCTTCAGGAGGGATGCTCTGATGAAATCGATCCATCTAATGGTACAAATCAGCATGGCTGGAACTGGAGGCCAGTCGCAGTGCCCAATGATGTGCCTTTAGCTCCTAGAATTATTGAAGTTGTTTAAGTGCTCATGTGGAGGTAAGGGCTCATGTGGAGGTGAGGACCATGTGGAGCAAAGGTGTGGATGTGTCTCTGCCAATATGAGGGGGTGGGGGGGGGGGGGGGGGGGGGGGGGGTGGGGGGGGGGGGGGGGGGGGGGGGGGGGTCTTGTTCATCTTCTGTTCATGCCATAGAGAAGCGGAATGTCGAAATGAGAAAAAAACAAGTAAACCAAGCGGAATAAGAAAATGGACAAGAATGAGGAACTATAATGGATAGGTATATAAAGTATCGGTGTGCCATTGATGGTGTTGGCGTGATAAATTTGACAATAGTAGTACCGTTTTTTTAACGAGTACTTATACTCTACAACAATGGGTATTACTAGGGCTTATAGTGTCCAGAGTGTTTAAAATACACCCCTACGAGTATGTGTAAGAAGAAATGCATCTTGCTTATTATAATTGTTGGAGGTAACTTATTTACGATAATCAGCGCCTTTAAAAACATTCAACGGCGGCCTCTTGGAATATCTTTGATTAGCCAAGGGACAATTTAAATTCGATTTGTATTTCCATTACATATTATGGCAAGGGAAATAATAGTCAACTTACATGGTAGGACTTGATTTTGGTTGCACTCTCAAGAAATGTGGATTTTTGATTTCCTACTTCAAAATGGCGGCCATCTTGGATTTCACTAATTATTCAAGCATGACTTAAATTATACATTTGCATTTTAAGTTTCCTACCAAACATTCCACAATTAGCGCAAAAACACACTAAAATTACCTTGCATTTTTGGGTTGGCTTGTCTGTTTGTAAAATGCAATTTTAGAGTTTTAAACAGCCCAATGGCGGCCAATCTTGGAATTCTCAAATTGCCCAACGCGTTTCAATTGTGTTACACCACCTGGTTCCATTTGTAACCCTTCAGAAGATATATAGCTGAAAAAATACTTTATTCAGAGATTTTGATCTAATGCTAAATCAGGCTTTCCCGCTGCCGGACTATAATAAATCTTAATTACAATTTCATTACAATTAAGATTTCTTCCTATTATTCTCAATTCAAAAAAGTTCCGTTCATTGTTAAGAAGTGGATATAAATGAACATGTGCACACATACATAGGCCTTTGCAAACACAATTTTTAACCAATCATTTAATAGTTATACAATTTAGTGATTTAAAAAAAATTCGCAGAAGGCCTAAGAATTTCACCATGTTGCACAGTGTTTGTTAGAAGCTCAATGGACAGCAACACAACAAAAACATTAGATACAATGCATTACACCTACAACACAAATTCACACTTATTCTATTCGTGATTTCGATCTGCGGGTGTGGGGGCGGGGGGGGGAGTGGGGTTGTAACTTGGATTGGGGGTAGTGTTCGTTGTGGGGACTTGGCAAAAAATTTGGGAGATCCTAAAATCCTTTGAGTGCTTTCAAAGGTGTAGTAAATTGAGTTGTCTGTGGAAGTGAAGTCCTTTCGTTTCATTCTTGGTTGATAGGGGTCGATTTTATTCCGGTTTTAAATGGCAAGCATAAATAAACGTTGATTGGATTATCGCCAATTATTGTAAAGCATCGTTCTTTCTCCCGCCATCTTGTTTCTCGAGATTGTCGCGGTTTTCTCATATTCGGCTAATAGGGGCAGGACTTCCCCCTTCTTGTCCATTTCGGCCAGATGAGAGTGAAAACGATGAGGTACTCTGGTGGGGTCGATGTGAAGGGGCTGGTTTCGCAAACGGTAATTTCTTCTTTGTTTTGGTGGTAGTAAGCTAGCTGTGTGTCACTTTTATTTTTCATAGTGTATTGCATTGACGTAGAGCTTTGACCAGGGAAAGGGCACTGGTGAAATCATGCCTAAAAGACGTTGGCGCTATGAAGTTATTTGCGCAACCAAATTCGATAAGCTACCTTATTTAAAACTATTAATAGTTTTGCAGTATAACGGTTGATGACGTCGCATATTTTTATTTGCGCTTGCTAATGACCGGCGAGTCTACGTACGTTTTGCCGTCTCCTTTTCTTGAGCGTGTGTTCTATTTCGCTTTTAGGATTGTTAATTATTAAGTGTGTTTTCGTGGCTAAATAGAGTTTGGTGGAAGTTGTAAGTGTTTGTTTCTAGGAAGGTATAACGCTTACCGAAATATTTGTGAGAACCTTTTCTGTGTGACTGTGTTGACAACCGCCGTTCGGTTGCCTTGGGTTCTGTTATTCATTCCAAGTCTACGGGACTGGGTCTAGGTGTGCCGCGCGTCAGGCTGTTACAAGATGCAAGCTCGGGGTTATGTGAGGCGATGGTTGCAGTCCTCCACGATACGGTTGTTGGCATGTCATAAGGCTTTGTATGGGTAGGACTGGGTGTCGGCGCTCTGGTGTACCTTGGATATGAAGTTTATGCTGACATTGTGCCCATAGTCTTATTTTGGAGTGATATTGCATCATTCGTGAGGGTAAGGAATGTATTATGTGGGAAGCTTTGCGAATGTGAATTTGGTAAGCTTCAGGAATGTAAGGATTATGAGGAAGCACGGGCTTTTTGACGTTTATTGTTATTGACGGTTTCAATGATTTGGTTTGGTTAGGGGTATCTGGTACCGGTATGCTGATTCTTATTTGCAACTCATTGAGCTAAACTGGAGAAAGTACAGAAAATGGGTGTCCTCCCGTTCACAAGGTACAAGAAAAAGTAATACAAAAAAAAAAAAAAAAAAAAAAAAAAAACTGGAAGCAAATCTCAAAAAGCAGTCTTACAGAACAGAATGTGCTCTATATACAGAGGCAGGAATGAGTTTACATCAATTTGATGCCAGACGGATGAAGCATAGCCTTGCGGGCTGGTAGGGCTGCTTTTCTTTAAGACCTAGGCAGTAGAAATGGTGCGCCATTGTGAGGGAGGTTATTCCAAACAGTATGGACTTGGGTAGTAGGCAAATTTATAGAGATCGGTACTTGTTGTTGGGATCTGGTACTGAAGTTGATGTTCATTTCTGAGAGGTAGTAGCGGCGAACAACACGGTGGGGAACTGGATATTGACAAGTGATGGTGAGTTTGCGTTTTTGAAAAACATTACTTGTTGTGCCAGAAGACGTCTGAATATGAAGAAACTATCATCCAAATTGTTGATTGAGTGATTTGAAACGCTGGCGTCATCTGCGAGTAATCGCGAACACAGATAGTGATCCTGCTCTCGGAACTTGATCGAGCTTGTCCACTAGGTTGTTGTATGTAGGTTTCAAGTCTTTGATGCATATTCGAGGCGCGGGAACGAAACGAGGTCCTCCAAAATTATGGATGCGCTCGATTCCGGGATATACATAGTACACGAGGAATGGTTGTTGTGTTAGGTAAAGCCTTGTGGAGGGCTATGACTCAATCGTAAGATTGGCGCAGGGTTTTAGTGTGCAGGGGTTTGTTTTTAGCTTGTGCTGAATTTGTATCATCGTCACGACATAATATACAAGACCTGATACATACATTGCATAGGCATTTCTTGCTCAAATCAGCCTATAAAGGAACATTAGCATTGTCGCATCACACTGTCAGGTTCCAATTTATTATCAGTATTTTTGGGTGTTAGTGTGTATTTGAGTCTTTGTTCTGTGTGTAACGTTTTTCTAATATGAATCCAATCCTTGACCGTTAACTCTGGATCAGATTGCCCTTTCAGCTGGGGGGGGGGGAGGGGGGGGGGGGGGGGTGGTTTGTGGCAAGTGCCTTTGGATAAGGAATTGTTGGCGATGGGTTTGTTGGTATAGGGTTTTTGCTCTTTTGGACCATCTATTGGCTTTAGGCCTTAGTATACTTCAACTTGCAAGTTGATGCAAATTCAAGAATTCTAATAATATATAGAATAAAGCTAAGGGACGGCTTTGGTACTACCGTTCCTAGATGTGGCTTCAACTACCCATTTGATTATTGACTAGTTTCGTATGCTAAATAGATTTAGTTGCAAATTTCACAAAATTAAAGGATTAGATAGGGCGGATATTCTACCCTTCTGGTTAATATTATATTGCCCAAATATGTGATAAGCATTCACTTTTAAATGAGTTGCTATAGATTGTGTGTTTAGTGCTAAGGATTTGATCATGCAGTTGTGCTCGAAAAACTCCCCACTGTGTGAGTGTGGGTGTATGTGAGAAGGAGGTATATCTAATCATTAAGTTATGATTGGATTGTGACTCACCATTTGCACAAGGTGCATATGTGTGCGTTCAGTTGAGTGATGATTGTGGATTTTCTACCCTTCCACTTTGATGCCGTAGTTGATTATTGAAATTAGGGTGGATGTCCTACCCTGCCTATGTGAGTGATAGTTGTGGATTTTCTACCCCTCCAATTTGATGTCGTGTTGAGTATATGAAGTGGCTGTGAATGTTACCCTGCCTAGTATATGATGATGATGTGTATGGATTTCCTACCCTTCCAATTGATGTCGTGTTGATTATATGAAGATAGCAGTGGATTGCTCTACCCTGCCTATTATGATTGATGATTGTGGATTTCCTACCCTTCAATTTGATGTCGTGTTGTTTATATGAAGTTGGCGGTGGATGTCTACCCTGGCCTATCAGAGTGGTTTGTGCTAACCTTTGGGTTAAATATGTAGCAATATAAAGTCTGCTCAGAGATTCTGAATATAAATTTGAAATATAATAATTAAAATAATCAACTAGAACTAAAAAAAGATGCCCTCACCTAGAATTGCTCAATTCCAAGTTTGATATGAATAGGAGTGTTCGTTTGATGCAGAACGAGTAAGCATTTATGTGTATATAACAGTGCAATAGGATACAGTTTGTATACAAAATTTTCGGGGATGCCGAATTTTTAAACAAAGATAGGATTTTCTATATGAAGGAGCTTCGATGAGCTTCGCTATTCATACAGTGATTACTATATGGACAAGCATGATGCACATGCAAGAAAAACACAATTTGTTTGAAAATTGAGGGCGCCATCATCGGGAAATCTCTGAGTCGGCCTTTAAAACATTCTACGGGACGGCATTAAACTGCACGTAACTTCAGTTTTGGCTCCTGCTTCCTCCTTCCGGAGTCTTGAGAAAATGACACTTATGCTTCAGCGAAGCGTCCAGCTAAGGGATCTTATCTCAAGTGGAGATTCATCTGTAAGCATTCCTATGTTTGCGTTTGTGGGTCATCGCTTCGCTATGGATGCTGGGTGAGTGTTTCCTTTCCCGCTGTTACCCGCATTTGTGCCATTATGTTGCAAGTAGCCGTCCGTGTAGGATGTCGGTTGTTGTTGTTTGTGGTCCATGATAAAAACCCACCCTCCTCTCCCTTAGGTTCATGTTTTGAGGTTTCCTTTTGGTTTCTCTATTCGTATTTGGGGAATTTGGTATAGGGTTTTTGCTCATTTGGACCATCGATGGCCTTTTAGGCTTTATATATACTTCATTGCAAGTTTATGCCAAATTTCAAGATTCTAATCATGATATCATAATAGCTAAGGACGGATTGTGGCTTACTACAGTTCTAGAGGTGGATTCTACTACTCATCTGATTGACTAAGTTTCCGTTATGCTAAATAGATTTAGTTGCACATTTAGAGAATAAAGGATTAAGATAGGTCGTGGATATTCTACCCTCTGTAATATTATAGTGCTCAAAATATGTGATAAGCCTTCACTTAAATGAGTTGCTAGATTGTGGGTTTAGTGCTAAGAGATTTGATCAGGCAGTTGTGCTCGAACTCCCCACTGTGCTCCGTGTGTGTGTATTGTGAGTAGGATGGTATATGTTAATCATAGTTTAAGTTTATGATTGGATTGTGACTCCCCATTTGCACAAAGGTGCATATGTGTGTGTTCATGTATGAGTGATGATTGTGGATTTCCTACCCTTTCAATTTGACTGCAGTTGTGATTATATGAAATTAGCTGTGGATGTCTACCCTGCCTATGTATGACTGATAGTTGTGGATTTTCTACCTTTCCAAATTTGATCGTGTTGATGATATGAAGTTGGCTGTGAAGTCTTACCCTGGCCTATGTATGAGCGATGATGTGATTTCCTACCCTTCCAATTTGATGTCGTGTTGATATATGAAGTTAGCAGTGGATGTCTACCCTGCCATGTATGGTGATGATTGTGGATTTCCTACCCTTCCAATTTGATGTCGAGTTGATTATATGAAGTTGGCGGTGGATGGTCTACCCTGCCTATCAGAGTGTTTTGTGCTAACCTTTGGGTATAAATTAAGATTGAGAATATAAAACCATTCTACGGGACGGCATAAAACGCACGTCACCTCAGTTTGGCTCATTGCCTCCTCATTCCGGAAGGTCTGAGAGAAATAATATTATTCTTGTTTCAGGTGTGTTATGCTAGGAAGCATCGTTGAAAAATATTTGTTGGTACGTTAAATAAGAGGCAAGCTTTTCTAGGTTTGTTCAAAGACTAATTTGCCCTTTTAAACCAGTCATGGTTTTCTGAGTGCCCCAAATAGGATTCTGACCCACAAAAAGTGGTTAATTCAAAGAACCGGAAAACCTGACTGAAAAATAAAATGCCTTACAAGGGACCTACTTTACAGAGGTTTCTAGACAGATAGCTTAAAAGATTAGCCTACAAATTCCCTCGATGTCTGGCCTATAAAAAAGTAATCCCTTATTGGTTTTGGGATATGTTATTTTTATGCTTAAGGTGAACGCACGAGAAGTGGGGATCGTGCTCCAAACCCCGAGCGTAAGCGAAGGTGTTTTGGATGTAGCACGAATCCACAACTTCGAGGGCTTTCACCGACTTAAACCATTGCATTTTAATAACCATTGTACACCAGCAATACGAACATTGATTTGGATACAGGTGATTCAGTTCCATGTTTATAGCGTGCTATAAGCAATTGAATTGTTACACACCTGTGATTTGTATAACTGTAGGTTCGTAACGCTAATCTTTTCCAACATAGGAAATAACTTCTTATTTGTATACCGGTAGATTCGTACATATATGATCGATGAAGTAGGAAATGCGGATTTAGTTAGCACTGAAGCTTCTATGCTATGTAGCACGTGCATGTCGTGTCGGGTGTCTGGTCCTGTCCCAATGGAATAGTGGATATATAACCTTTATCTGGGAATTACAAAACTAATCACTGCGGTGGAAGGAGCACTTGCGGGGGAGTTTATTTACTTCAGGA
>JAMKCH010039373.1:0-11738 GCA_023653785.1 Ophioderma brevispina | reverse complement strand
AGAAATGCTCTTCGTCCGTGCGTGTGTGTGGTGTGTGTGTGTGTGTGTGTGTGTGTGTGGGTGTGGTGTGTGTGTCCCACGCGATATCTATGGAATCTAAGCAAGAGTGGGTGTCATTCTTCGCAACATAGATGTATCTCAAGTACGCGTTTGCGCCTGGATCTGAAGTGTGGTCATGTGTCATGGGTCAAGGTTAAATATGGTCAAAAATCGGGCTAAATTGCCCTACCAAAACACTATAAACATCGATATATTTTTATTTAAACTAAGCAAGTAGGGTGTCAATATTCGCACCATAGATGTTGCGCAAGGAGGCGGCGGATATGGTTCGGAGATGGGTCTCTGTGCATGGGTGTTCAAAGGTTCAAATTGGTCCCCAAAAAATGGGCTTCAAATTTGGTCAAAAATGGATTAAATTGCCTATAAGCCTTGCCATGTGGCAGGATGATGAAACTGGTGGGTTGTGGTCAACATTCAGTGACAAAAAATTTGAAGGTCATTCAAGGTCATGCGGGGTCATTCAAGGTCAAATGGGAATGGGATAACATTGCTATAAACCCTTGTCAAATGTGGTAGATGATGAACTTGGTGGGTGTGTGGTCAGCATTCATGGCCAAAAAAATTTGAAGGTCGTTTCAAGGTAATGTGGGGGCATTCAAGGTCAAAACCACTAAAGTAGGGTGGTTAGGATGATTGTGAAAATTGGTGGGTTTCGTCAACATTCAGTGCCAAAAAAAAATTTTGATGGCCTTTCAAAGGTCATGTGGGGTTCATCCAAGGTCAAAATACTACACTATGGTAGTAGGGTCATGAAATAACTGACTGGGTGTAAGTTAGTAAGCATTCTTGCCGAAAAATTTTGACCGGTCATTTCAGGTCAAGTAGGGTCACTAAGGGCAAATAACTACAAATAGTTAAATAGTTGTATGGTCAATTAGTCAACAATTGATACCGTCAATTGCAACCTTCTGGCAGCAGCCTAAGTGGTTTGAGAACCACTTATTTCCATCACAATTCTCCCTGTGGTCTTAAACAATTATATTTCCCTCCATTTACAATCGCGACGGGCGGGGGACTTTGTGGTTCGAGAACGCCTCCTTTGTTCTGATTGGTTGGGGTCAGATTGCAAAATTTTTGCGTTGACAAATTAAACTGTAGTTAGATAGACTGAACTTCTATGCCAATTATATACAAATATACTTTCCAATGTTATAATAGACAATGTGGTCCCAGAATTACAGTGTTGTATGTGTAAATTTTTTAAACACTGATAGCATGGAAACTATTCATTTTAGCAGACTAACTAATATTTCATGTGTGGTAAACAGCACAACTTTTGTACAGCAATGTAAGACCAGATAACAGATTATTACTACACAATTAGTGATTTGGCCTTTGCACTGATAAGAATTTCCCTTTAAAAGGACGATGTAACCTGAAGCTTGGGTTCCAGCAAGCGATTTCTACTTCAAAATTAATACCAGATGTATCAGAAAAAGTAAAATGAAACTGAATGTCTTTTGTTCACAATAAAGGTTGATCATTAGATGATGCCTTGCATAGTATTTCATTACAAAAATAGTGTTACAAAAAACTCATTGTTGTTTCATTTTCACAAATTGTGCACTAAAATGCAGGCAGATTGTCCTTTTTACGGACTCGTCTTGTTAAGGCCTTACTACCACGTTCAAAGTTTCTTAGCTTGTATGATCTGCCTCCATAGTGGCTTGAGGTACCCTTGGAGTAGAGATAGAAGTTAATATGGTGTTCTATGGTATCGAATGGGTTATACCAAGAAGAAGAATCCAGCTGGACATCATTAGAAGCTGGAAAAAGAAAAAAAACTATTGTGCTTTTATGGACAGCAGGGACTATTGTTAAATTAAGGTTGGTCGAAGGTATCAAGCAACAGGGCTTCTGAGTTCATTTATTTATGACAAAACCAGAAGAAAAAAAAAATACTTCAATCGCCGACACAGTTCTGACAAAAAACTGATTTCGATTTTGTATATTCAACTAGCTACATCCGGTTGTAATTTTATGAAATTCATGCATGCAGATGGTTTTCTTTAAGAATTCTAGTTTGCCCATCTCTCTATGAAAGATTGGGCAATAGTAGAGGGTGCTATAACAGACAAAATATAACCCTTGTAGGATATATGCCCAGATTTTCACAAGTGAATTTTTTATGTTTTTCCCCAGGGGTAATTACTTTGTGTTGTACACCTACTGTAAGATTTGTCATCACTGCTTAAATGGTTAGAAAAAAGAGGACAATATGAATGGGGTGAAATAGCGGTAGAAAATGACCCCTACTGTTTATAATATTATTTTAGTACAAATGAACTGATGTACACTTTGGTCAACGGGCAATTTATCTTTAACATTGCTCAGGAGGAACATGGTATGGTATTACTTAAGGCTGAATGAGAATGGCTATGTTAAATGCATTTAAAAAAATGTGGTAAAGTCATTGACATAAGGTGGCTAATTTTAAAATTGTTAACAGATAGTAAAGATATTGCTTGCAAGTTTCAAGAACAGATAGTCGGTCTGTTTTAAGCACAAAAATGCTAAATCACTGCTAGCAATGCGATATCTGTACATGTTATTAGAGCCACTGAAAAAAGCTTTGCTGAGTAAAAAATCATATAAAAACGCGATTCACCAACAAGCACCACAAACTGTCGCATGTCACAGAACAACGCAGTTACCATTGACGATGTTTTCCCATTTAACCAGCACGACAGTAAATTGCACGTACCATTTCGGAGTAATGGAAGACTTTCCCCTTCTCTGCTCTAAAAATAGGGATTGTTTAGATAACCCTACCTGAATCATGTATGTTAGTTTCAGTGTTTTTTTGTAGTTAGCCACCTGAGCATTAGGGATGCTTCATGATGTTTGCCTTTTTTGGAGATGGCGCTCCATCATCCGACATCCGGCGTAGCCAGCGTTTTTCAAACTAATTCTATTTGTATCTTCTGTTGGCAGTCCAGTCTTGTAACAGGTCGTAACAGGCAGGCGGCAAAGGAAATAACATTGTGGAAAAATCCATTTTTGACGTTTTGACGATCATAGACTGAAATAGTTTGAGACCTGAGAAAATATGCTTCGGCTGATCCGGGTGACATAACTTGTTCACTTCATCCCAGAGGTGGTTTTGTGTTGTACTCCTGAATAGATAAGCCTGTACAAGAACAAACTATGTATAGCTCTACAATTCACACATTCAGAGCAATTTTGGTCAAAATTTTCACTTTTTTTTCTTGGGGGTGGGTGGGGAAGAGTTTTTGTGATAAATCTTCTATTGAAAAATTTTAAAGAGAGTTTAAAAGAAGTTGTGTTTTTTAGTTGAGTCATAAGCAAGATGCTTAAGTTGGATTTGTGACCCATTTCTGAGTTCAGTTTGGGATAGAGATATGTCACCCAATGATCCTTTTTTGAGTAATTAACTGATTTTGAGAGAAAATCCTCCCCGAATGTCCCAGTGTTTGGTCAAATTTCTCCAACATTGTCAAAATTAATTTAATTTATTGATATTTTGTGTCTCAAAATGTTACTTAAATGGGGTGGTATATTGCATGGTGATCTTGACCAAACTTTGTTTTTCCTTTTCACTGTGGACCACATCTTCTGGTCTTCTGGAATTTGAAAAAGTCCCTTTCTTTTAAGGTAAAATCTCTTACTGAATGGCCCCTAGTTTTGAGTCATGGCCCAAGCATCCTGTCATTTCCAAATTTGCCGAGTTAAACATTAAAGTTCAAGGACTTGGAGAAGGTGTGGTCGGGCTAAAATATTTTTACTCTTCTATCATCATTTTGATCATTGGTTATAAGGAGAATAGGAAAATAAATTTGTCTAAAAATCAAAATGCTTGAGGACTTTAATTGTGTTCAAGTCTTTGATTGTTGTGGAGCATACAAGAACCTAAAAAGTACACATTTTTAGAAATCTTTTCCAAAATATCAAATGTGATCTGTAACCCTTAAGTCCCTTTTAGATTGCCATAAAGGATTGGAAAGGAGAGTATGGTGTAAAATTGAAGTCCATACAAATGTAGTCCTGTATTTTTCTGGAATTGAAAATAGTTGTATGATATCTTATCTGAAAAAATTATTTCATGCTGACTGGGTGTTGCCTTGCAAAATTTCTTCGAAGAAGTGTGAGCTAATACATTCAATGGTTTTTAGTATGTTTGTTTTCTAGTGTCAGGTCTGCCAATAGAAATAGCGGTCTCCCCAATGGCATGAGCATCTACAGCAGCAACACTACGCTATCAAGATGCGCGACAGCAGTCGGAGCAAGCACTTATGTCTCTCGCATCACAGCAAGTGGGCGGCTGTTTCAACTCTGCCAGAGCAGGAGAAACAGGACCACTGTATGGTTTCCCGGAGTTTGTCAACGTGTTTGCGCGCAGTTGGCCAACTGTTATACAGGCCGTACAAGCGACGTGTTGAACCGAAACCCCACGTACAAGCTCCACCTGGGTATGCGAGAATGTACGCAAAACCCATCTCGCAGATGCTTTGATCCGGGGTATTCTTGAGGCCTCTTCAAGTCTGCTTGAAAAATGCCAAGGCCAAGATTCCATGGAAAACCTGTTTGGATATTAGGGAATGGAACTCAAGCGAGGCGCGAATCCACAAAGTCGAGATACGGCGGACACTATCTCATCATTCCTCACAAAGCATATTCTGAAATAATTTACATCGTCGGCTCAAAGCTTGTGCGGACTGTTCGCAGCTCCCTGGCTGAAATTATCAAAACTTGTTGCCACACTCCATACACTACTGGACAAACACTATAACAATGATCACATTCAGAAAGACTCGGAACAGTTACATAACCATAGGCTTCAAAGTTAGTTCTGATGTCGGGATAATGTGTGTCTTAAAACGGCAAGTTGGAACATTCGGCGCAGTCCAAGTTCGCTCCGATCTACAGATATCAGCGAGGTTGTATTTCTGTACTAAAAATTGAATCTGACCTTATAGGCAAGGGGCACATTGTCCTGAGAGTGCAAGCTATAAAGTCCTTCCCATAAACCTTTCTGAAATCTATCTCTTGTTATGCAACCTCAAGTACCCGACAACGAGGGCGTTTGAGCGCGTAAACGCACATCCTCCAAACGGCACTTGCCGTCGTTGATACCCGCTCACGCGGACGAGCAGCTGATTGAGGCAATCAAACGCAGGCACTGCGTGGACACTTAATCACCTGGCGATGATTTTCAGCAGAGGTTGGAGAGTGTGAAAAGTTTTCCTTGTTGAGGAAAAGACACCGATCAGGATGTTATCATCGTCTTTCAGGTGGAAGGTGGTGATGGTGAGAAGAGACGACGGAGGAAGCCCCAAATTTCTGTGTGATCATAGGTGAGTCATGCTACTGTGTTATTTACACTGTCAATTGCGCTTTCAATTTGATTATTGTTCGCTACCTGAAACTATATCTGATATCTCATTGTTTGCAAAAAATCCTAGTAAACTGTAACGCTGTTTCATCATTTATAGCGGATGCTCCCAGAGGAAGGGGGGTGGGAGCGGGTGTAAAGGGATAGAAGCTAAAGAAGATGGACATCTTGGTGGGATTCAAATCAGGGGGATCCCCGGCCAAGAGGGGAGGGTGGTAGGTTAAGGGTAAGGGATAGAAGAGATGATGATAGAAGCGGGGCTAAAGGAAGATTGGACATCTCGGGGGATTCGAAACTGGGGGCCTGGCTTCCCCGCGCACACCATTCCCATGAGAAGGCATGGCATGCCATGAGAGTGTCGCTGGCCCTGCACCGCGATTTTGTGCCATGTTGTATTCATCATACAGTGCATCTTTTTGACTTAAAAAGTGCATTTTCCTAGCCTCATCTCATTGAGTTTGTTAAGAGATCTTGGGTTTGTTAGTTTTAGTAAAGTACAGATTATTGTTTTGCAGCATAGTTAGTGGTTAGTTAAACAAAGTTTTAAATCCGGTTTTGTCCCCGCTAACGGGGGTGGCCGATACACCTCCCTCAGCATACTGCTGTGTGAGGATTTATTGGAATCAAAGATAATTGACCGTATGCCCTTCCTGACGTATCATAATATACCACACTTCATTTTTACCAGGCTTAGGAATATACAGGATCTTCATATGTGCAATTCAGTAAATAGATTAACCCTATCTTGTGACATTTGTACCCCCCCCCCCGCCCCCCCCCCCCCCAACCCCCCCACCCCCCCCCCCCCCACCCCCCCCCCCCCCCCACCCCCCCCCCCCCCACCCCCCCCCCCACCCCCCCCACCCCAACCCCCCCCCCCCCCCCCCCCCCCCCACGCCCACCCCCCCAGCCCCCCCCCCCCCCCCCCCCCCCCCCCCCCACCCACCCCCCCCCCCCCGCACCCACCCCCCCCCCCCCCCCCCCCCCCCAACCCCCCCCCACCCCCCCGCCGCGACTCCCCCCCACCCCCCCGCCCTTACCACCACCCACCCCCCCCCCCCCCTCCGCCCCCACCGCCCCACCCCCACCGGGCCCTGCCCCCCCCCCCCACCCCCCCCCCCCCCGCCCACCCCAACTTTGGTTTTTTTTTTTTTTTTTGTTTTTTGTTAGTTTTGTTTTTTTTATTGTGTTTGGTGGTGGTTTGGATTTGTTTTTAGTGCCCCCCCCCCCCCCCCCGCCCGCCCCCCCCCACCCGCCCCCCACCCGCCCCCCCCCCCCCCCCCCCCCCCCCCCCCCCCCCCCCCACCCCCACTATCACACCACCAAATTAATTAAAAATTTCGGCTGCTGTCTCTTGTACGGCAGTACGGCCACGCCTGCTCGCTTTTAAGCGGGTCGTCATTCCCTGAAGTTAAAGCGAGATGGAGGCATTTGAACTGGTCCATCACATCCGAAGGCACCCTGCTACAAGACACTAGCCGCAACTAGGGGGTCTCTGCCCGGGAACTACAAGCATTGTGGATGCACGTCAACGCGGAAAGTCTTTCAGCTAGTCTGGCTACCAAGAAAACCTGTTTGCTCCAAATGTCAAGGTCAGTGGTTTTTTTGGTTTACTGAGTCTGGACACTGCCGTATGTCATCATTGCTGCAGCATGGTTGCTGGAGGGAGAGAGTTTTTGTTGAGGAAATAAAGTATTAAGGAATACGCAGGCAGCCACCCTCTGTTGAAAGAAAATAGGCATGAGTTTGGATATTTCCTAACAATGAACCAAGACCTGAATGAGAGGATGTACTTAACACTATTTAAAGGATAAATGTGATTTGAATTCTCACCACAGATTTAAGGAAATACAAGCTAGTTTTAAGTAGAACGTACCCCGATCATGGTCTGATTTTTCATTTGATGTTTTGTCCCTCACTTGATAAAATTTCTACATCAAATGGAACATTTCCTGGGGCTTTAATTTCACTGGTGTAATGAAAAATATGAACTTTCTGCTGATACCAAATTTATTGGAAGGATAAGTGGGGGTCTGAGGTTGTCAACTGGGTAACTCACCTTAAATGCCATGTTATATGGTATACTTTTTGTGTCATCGCAAGAGACACAAAGAGATTGCTTGGGTATGTGTGTGTCTGTGGTTAAAATGTTGAACCCCAATTTTAACCCTAAATATAATTGCCTGCTGGTTTCCACATATGTGTGCAATTTTCATGATACTTGGATACAGTGGACCCTTGGGAATTGACCCACATGTTATTGACCTCATGTGACCTTGGTGACCTCATGTGACCTTTGGTCCCATTCCACAACTGCGACGGCAGACAACACATGCGTTTGTTGAACGCTTGTATTTTTGTTAATAATTATAAACTCAATCTTTGTCATGTGAATAAATGAAGTAATTGTTAGACCATTTGAGTAGTGGAATTATAAGGAATGGTTTGTGGAGGTATCATATTGAGCTTGCAAATGAGCGCTACTGTAAGCACCCCTGGAATGTCTGCAGAGCCCTAGACAACTTACTGGATTGTTCAAATAAAACCTAAATGATGACTAAGCAGGCATTCTACAGTGCACCTGCAGCTGGATAATGGGTGACTTGTCCATACGGCCCTAAAGCCAACAAGGGATTCCTCCATAATTTGAGCCAGCATTGAAGTGAAATATGGGCCATATGGCCAGTTAAATTTGTGAAAAATATGGGGAAAAGCATTGTGCTTTAGCTTCTACAGCCTTCCCGTGGCACCGAAAGCCGGTTTAACATGTAGCTACTCCACGATTCTGCAAGCAGCCGCTGTGTGTACACTATCCCTCTATGGGCAAAAACATAGATTCTTGGCCAGGAGAGAGTACGTCTAGTGGGTAGGTAATCTGTGACTACTTGGTGGTGTGCTGTATGGTAACTACCAATGAAAAACTGGGGTTTTTTTTTTGTATACCTGCATCATCTTCATCACCTGCATCTCTGTACTGCCCAGATCCCTGGTCAAAATTTGATGACCCTTGTGCCAAAGGACTGTAGGGGGAAAAAACTACAGATTTGAAGGTCAAAGGTCATCATTGTTTGTGATCTTATTCTTAATCCCTTCAAAATTTTATGTAAAACCTCTCTTAACCGCATCGCTGCTGTCCAAACAAGTTCATGTCATGCCTACTCTTGTGTATATTCCCTATTAACTTCATACTTGGTCAAAAGAATCACTGGCCCAAGACTCACCTGGTGTACACATGTTGACCCTATGACCCTTACGTGACTTTGGATGCTGTTAGGCATATGCCCTTGCCAGGGGCTCTCGTAAGTTTTAACTCGCATTTTTCTCTTTTTTTTGATGCACTTTAGGTTAGCAGGCTGTTGCTTCTAGCTGGGGCCGACCCAAACTTTCGCACCGATGTGATAAACAATGCCCCCTTGTTGTGTGTGGCAGCCAGGGAAGGTCATACAGAGATAGTGTCGTTACTGCTGGAATTTGATGCCAGGGTGGATGCGGTGTGTGACCGTGGTATGACGGCTCTGTGTTATGCAGCTGCAAATGGCCATCTAGAAATACTGAGAATGCTTATCATCAAGAAAGCAAAGGTAAGTTATCTTGTTAGCTCCCTGAGTTACTCATTAGCTGTCAAGTCTGTTTTTCTCTGTCTGTCTGTACTAACTACAGTATACTTGTGTGACTTCATTTCTTAATATGCACTTTATTCCATCATTGCTTGTGTGTCTAATTTTCAGTCTTGTGTGTCCATTTTTGTGTTGCCTGAATGAATATTCATGTATGCACATACTAATCCAAATTCTGTGTGTCCATCCATCCTTCCGTCTGCTCGGTTAACCTTTTTTAAAATGCTTTGTAGGCTAAATGCTATACCCGATATATTTCAATATTGTAGGTGTAGAGTGGAGGTGCCACAATATGCATGTTTTTTTTTGGCTGCATTATTTTGCATATTCATGAATTTTAGTTAGCTAATTTGTAATTTGTCAAATCTGGGTAACTTTTTAAAAAATGCTTTGCAAGCTAAACCTCTATGCACGATTTACTTCAAACTTTGTAGGTTGATATATTGAGGTGCACAATATCATGTGGTTGATTTGGCTGCATTAAAATTGCATAATTTTGAGATATTTTAGTAACCTTGTTTTAAATTGCTACCAGCAAGTGATATCCCGCAACCAGGGCAACCTATTTAACGCCTTGTTTAACAAAGGAAAAGTCATACAAGTTACCTTGTTAACTTTAAATGTCTGTCCTGTCTGTCTGTCCTGTCGGTTTGTCTTGTCTTTTTCACTCTCCCTCTATTTCTCCTTTGATCCTCTCTTCTCTCTGTATTCTTTCTATGCTATATTGATGATATTGATCATAGTTTTGTAGATAGTGATATAACATTATAATATATATTACAACTTTGTCATGGAAACAGTTTAACAAACTTGCTTTCAAAATGTGGCTCCACCAATCATTCCTGCTTCAATGATATGCAACAAGTTACAAATGTCAAATTTTGGAAGTACTAAAATGTAACTAACAGTGCATTAATTTGGAACTTGTACTGGAGACAAGTGTATGTTATGACACATCTGCCTTAAAATTCAAGATTGAGCAATCATGTGTAAGTGCCTTGTGTGTTTTGTGATGTCAACACAGTTATTGTTATCCCTCCAAAGAATCTTTTAAATTGAGAATAAACTTTTGTGTCATGGGAAAAAAAAATTAAAGTTCTTCACTCTCTGCATCATTCCAAAGGTTCAAGCTTCCTCCAGATCACTTTTCTTATATACAAATCACATCCTGTTTGATTTGTTTGTATTTCTTCACATATTGCCCACGTCGATAAGAGCAACAAGGCGCTGGTTGTCCATGCCGCGGAAACACGGCCATCTTCCCTCGTCAACTTCTGCTCATTGTGATTGGGGTCTCCGGCTAGAGAGCGCCGCAACTTGACTCGCAACGGCGGTCCGCACAGGGCAGGCTTTAATCGCTGGAGCGGGGGGCCGACACAGATGTATGTACATTAACTTTCTTACTTAGTTGATTATTGAGCAGTACGATTAGAATGACTCCCGTTGTTTAACTGGTGCTAAAAATCATTGAAATCCCAGGCTGGAAGATGCGTTGCTAGTGCCTGCTACATATAAACTACCAATTTAAAAGTGGAACAGTCCAATTTCTAAACTTTAATAAATTTGAATAATTAGGCATTTTGACATGTCCATGGATTTTCCTCCAAGCTTGGAGTGGATCTTTTACCACCAGCTGTTTTGGATGATAGTTTCTTATCTACTTGAATGTTAGAAATAATTGCAAAGAAATTGAGAGAAACCATGTAGAATTCCTGAACAGACTCTTTGGTCAATTGTAAGGAGCCATATGTGACATTTTTCCCCCCCCCCCCTCTTCCTGTGAGTCTCTCTTTAAATATGGTTTTGTCAGCTTGTGTACTTTCTTTAAGGCCAGGGAGCAAATTTATTGCAATTGGCATTCAAGTTGCACATCATTAACTCATGCAAAAAATGCCATGGCACATTACGATTTTTGAAAAATAAGAACCGCCAAACTTCAGGCAAATGAGAGAGTATACATACAAAATATAGAGCTAGACTAAAGTAAGATATTTAAAAATGACAATTTATAAATTGCTACTCAAGTTAACTTGGAACTGGGGCCCAAAAGACTATCGAGTACCTGCATTCCCATCAACACCAGGTTTGCTACAAGTTGCATGCCGGGGCGGTCCCCAGACCATCTGTTTTTATGGGGGATTTTGGATGCCCACGCCTTTCAGTCAGTCAGTCTGCTCAGCTCGTTCAACCAACGACCACCAGTGGGGGAGCACCGAAAATGAGCACCTAAAAACCGTCAATTTGCCAACATTAATAATGATCTCGCCGCAAGTCAACATGTGCCGACAGAACTTTTTAATGGTGGGTGTCACACCCCCCTCTAAGGACGGCCTTGGTTGCATGCACAAGGATTTCTTACGTGGTTCAATTTTGGTATTTTAAGATTGTGTTGTGGTATTTTTTCAGGTGTGTACCTATCTGATGGAGTTAGCTGAATTCAACCCCAGCATTCATTGGTGGGTGTGGAAGAGAACAGACTCACTCGCTCAGAAACATTGAGAAGGCATATCAAAGGGGCACAGGGCACTCTATCTTGTGAAATTCCAAAAGTCAATGTAAACTTACTGTGAAATTGATATGTACTTGAAAGCCCTCTGTAAAGGATTTATTGGCATGAATCTTATCAGCACATCTCCAATGAAATGTACTTGATGGTTTTCATGGTCATGGAGTATTCCTTTGCAAAGAAAACGCCATTTTCATACTTA
>JAMKCH010039372.1:0-76854 GCA_023653785.1 Ophioderma brevispina | reverse complement strand
GCTACATCCTCCAGATACACGCTTTTGAGAGGAAATGGGACTCGTCCATGAAGTATGAGACAGAGGTCCGCAGAAGATGTGATCAGATGACCACGACTTACCCAATGTTTCGATTTTGGAACACAATACTTGATCTAGAACCACTCTGCTGGCCGGTTCCGGGCTATAAGGACCTCAGATTTTGAGTTATAAGTAGAGACACGGGTGGGGCTTGCACCATGGTTCTTTGCCCTTGGGATCACATGCATTATGCTCGTTGGTCGCTGTACCTATTCAGGACATAATCAACTTTCGTCATTAGTGCCCACAAATCTATGACCGATTTCATGAAGGTGCCTTCCTTCCAATATACTGGAAAACTTACTCTGTGATTGGCCTAAGACCATGCACATGAGCAAATGAATGCTCAAGTAAAAAAGGTATTGGCAGAGCCTTAAGGGCTGACACGGAACGCCCGAGTGCCCAAGACGCGGAGGTGGGCCGGTTCACACTGGCCTATATCATCAAAGAGTACGAGGAGAGCATAGACAGCCTATTGATGCCAATTGCCAAACCTCATAGCTCAGACTTCTGCCTCTCAAAACATTTGCTGAGGATGCCTGCACCCTGGTCGTCACAATTGACGAAATGGGGAAAATCCTTCCTGGATCGCACCAAGGAGGTGTTGACAATTGATTCACAGATAGTCAAGCTGCCCGCTGATGTTGAAAGTCTAGCAACAAAATGCATGCCTTAGGAGAGATCAAGTCAGAACCTTCCGTCAAGGAACGTCTACAGAAAATCGAAACGCCAATCTTGCACCAATCACACGAAATTCTCGAACTTGTCTTTGAACTTATAGCATGCAAATGCTCAAGTCTTGCACGGGTAACTGCAAATGTTTCGAGGTGAATTTGAAGTGACCCAACTAGGGGGTTTAAAAATGTGCGGGAATTGTTATCGTGTTGATGACTCTTCCAAAAAAAATTTAAAGGAGTATTTCAGAGAGAAGGTTTACGTGCATTCCATATACCAACCATTATAAAGTCCTAAAAAATTAGAACAATACAAAGATAGGAATCCAGTAGGGACTATCTAGACACATTTGGTGAGACCCAGTAACAAATATTCCTTGGTATAAAGGTATCAAATAGCACTTTGTTATACACTGCTAGAAAGTCTGTATTTTGGCACTATTTTTTAATTAACAAATCTTTGCGCCATCTTGAAATCCAATATCGTAGCCATCTTAAGAAAATGTTATGACCACTATCAAGTTCCTTGGTATCAAAGACATATATATCGACACTTGAACTTTGATCAGAAATGCTTTTGTAGAACATAATTGCGACAAATGAACAAATTGGCAGCCATTTACAAAATTGCTGCGGCCATCTTGAAATTCAAATTGGCGGCCTCCAAATACATTCTTAGAAGGTCTCCAACAGGTTGGTTGTATTCAAAACTAGGTATAACCCTCAACTTTTGGTCTAGGCTGGTGTAGAATTAAAGATATGCCAAAAAATTGTGATTTGGCGGCCATTTTGGATTTATATGTGGTCCACTAGGGGGCATAATATTTGTTGGTCGATTTTTTTTATGAACCTTAGATCCTATATAAATCAGTAACAAAGTTTTCATACTTTCTTCAAAATTGAACAATTCCTCTCTTAACTGCTCTAAAATTGATATAATGATATGTTTAAAAACACTGCAACAATCTGAACATGTACAAATATATGATTACACTATGCTCTGGACATATCTCTCTACATTCTCTATCATAACCTGTCCGCTTTGACACTGTTGGTGGGCTAATTCTGTTACAGAGTCTCCACCTCAGCACCAGTCTAAGCATGTCTCTCTCCACTCTCTGCTCTTTGAGACTCCTAGCCACCTTCCTGCCCTGTGCTACAATGCCCTGCACTGCTCTTTGAGAACCTGAAAAAGTGAAAGAAGTTAACAAGATCAATCTTTTTAAATCTGAGGTTGTTAACTGTCCTAATCTCTTTAGAGCTGGAAGACGAATGCATAAATAGGCAAGCTAAATGGTGAAAATGGGTTATTTGATTGGTCCATGTGTTAAATGTTCCAACCCTCAAGGAATATATCAGACAGGCGCTTGAAAAAGTACTGTACAATGTAACTGCAGATTTGCCTAAGTTTTTAATAGTTGCTTATTTAGGAACACCTATTTTTCCTATTCCACAAAGGTCCTGCACAATAAATAAGTGTGCCGACTTCTGCACTTAAGATGGGAAGTAAGAAGTGTGCATCATTCTTTGTTCCCTTCCCTCATACCTTTTTTAAGGAATTATTCTACAACAACTTGAATTATAATAATATAATAATGTATCTGCCCTGACAGACTCTCAGCGCAAATGCCGATTATCATTACGCTGGCCTCGGAAAATCGCACCAAATCATTTCACTTCCATCTAGGGGCAGCTGGCTAAGCCCACAATCCTATCAGTAATCATATTGTAAACACCCATAACAGCTCCCAATACGCTTGGGTCAACTATATCAGCTTGCCCAAGGACACAACAAGTTGGCCACGGCGGGCGCGAACTAACGTTTAACAATTAGTAAAAAGTACTGCTCCCACTCTTGACTTTCATTGCATTATGCTAACATATACTCAACCATCGTTAGCAATTGGTAATAGGTCTAATACACGGCAATAGTTAATTTGATGTCAGCAAGCAAAAGTTGTACAGATGCGCGAGTATAGGCTTAAATCCAATTTGGTTCACTGCTTCACTCCCAGACAATTTTCACTCACGAAGCCCTTATCATCATCCGCTGGAGTCGCTAGCCACCTCGGTGCCTGTTCCATTTGGGCCCTGCGAAGGTAATACCGCTGGCCCTGGGATCCACTGTGTAACTGCCATGGACACAGCCAACCAATGGCTAACCTCTGTCAAGGTTCTTCAGACTACCCTGGAGTGGCTTCTGCTAGTTTCTTGCGCGTGGAGAATTGCCCTATATACCCAAACCAGAAAATACAAACACCATAGTGCCTTGAGGTTTAACAATCTATCCGATCTATCCTTCTCTGTCACAGTGTTTACAATGACATTTTGAAATCTGACAAGATTCCATTTATCCAGGCGTGCACTTTCTAAATCAATATTTTTGTTTGCTGACACTTTCACTAAGAATTGCATTTTTTTTCAGATTTATACTCAAACGTCATTTTTTAAAGTCCTGCAGAATTTTGCAACCACTGTTTTGGCAGCCTCTGATCATCAAGTAAGTGTGATACTTGCTTTGAACCTTCATGAACCACTAATGTCCAACATGAACACACTTCAAAGCTACTAAGTCAACTCCAACTTTGCTAGAACTCTTTCGAGTGTCCACTCTGGACAAGTTTAGGACAGTCTTTTGCAGCTTTGAGTCTCGTAGTGTACAGTACCATTTGCGATTAGTGTTTATTTATAATTAATCATTCTGAGTTTTCTGAAATTAAAGGGGCATTTCGGGATCACAACCTCGTTCCCCCCCCCCCCCCCCCCCCCGACTTACCTCGGCGACGGTTGAGATTTTTCATATCATCCGAACCGTTAGCTGAGTAGTTATCCACGTGTACCTAATCTTTAAATGCAAATTCGGTCCTTATCTGTAAGAAATTAGCCATTTGTATTTTCTGTCGTAAACGGATCAAAATTGAGCGTGCGTGTAGCAGTAGCGGCTGGGATGGGACTGTGGAAACAAGCAATTGCTCATAACACAAAACGCAAGACCGGATCAACTAACATTTTGTGAATAGCTGTTCTCAAGGATATCAACAATTCAATAAACAGGAGGTGCTGAAATCACAAATGCACCTTTAAGTACTTAGCCAGTGGATTCTCTCCAAACAAAAACAATCATGCACAAAGAATCCTTGTATGACTGACTTTTTTAAATTGCTACTGTACAACATTAGATGAATATACGGCGCTCTCGCAATGCCTTGTGAGTCTCAGTAAAATGTGACCCCCAAATTGCTAAACTAGACAAAGGCGATTGCTTCCGCCTCTGGCAGCCGGTACAGATACTATGTGGGATCGTTTTCTCTCTTCCCCTGTTGTACTGCAAACATTTTAATTTGCAGTTTACTGTTTTTCGCGAATTTGCAATATGGTGACAGTTTTTCGGCCAGTAGTAAATTTTGGCAAATTTGAAATATTGTGATATGCTGATGCACTTGGGCCAATTTTGTTTACTCGCGAAATTAATTACCTCGCGAAATTTTCGCTAATTAAGTACCCCCCCCCAATCGCAAAATTAACATTGTTTTACGTAAGTAGTAGTAACAAATTTTAACAAAGGCTGTTTTTGAAGGAATCTTCATGAGGACAGAAGATCCCATATTTCACATTTAACCTACCTGACCCTTTGATCTTAGATCAGCCAATTCCATCCTCATTTTCTCTGAATTTCAAGCTTGGATTTTTTAAGGATGGCCGACTGGATCGGGACCCTTGCTCCATGCTGTCTGCTACCGATTCCCTAGCATCTTCCAGGATTTGTCGGACAGCTTTCTCTCCTGAATCAAAGTAAATTACTTGCAATCATATAATTGGCAACTCCTTTAAGAAATCATTGTTTTTTTGTCCAATTTGTTGAACGTTTGCTGTGGCAGTGCCACACAGGGGGTTTTGCCTATGGAGGCACACTGCAACCAGAGCAGGTTTGGCCTATGATTTGCGGCATTGCAATAACTAACAATGCAGTTTTTGAACCAATGGTCTAAGTATTTTTGTATTGTGCCAACCACCCTATTAATTCGCAGCGCTGTTAATAAACTGCATGTTAAATGGATGTGGTTGGCAGAATACTGCATGCATCTCACACTGAGTCTGTTCATTCCAATAAATTAGACTTATCTCCCCTTGTACGTTTGCTGTAGACAAACAAATTCACTAGTAAATAGTAATTACACAAGGAGTCCCCACACATAGCTTTAACTTCACCACCCCAAGACTGATTTGTTTAGTCATCAGCTTATTTTAGGATTCGTCTCACCAAACCTTACATTGGCACCTAATCGGATAATAATGGAAGCACTACCCTTTCTGTCTTTTTCTTCCTCCTCACCAAATTTAGCAACTGGCAACTTCAGCCAGTAATTGGCAGGTCCGAACTCTGGATGATACTTTTACTCAAGCAAGGGGAGGTGAACTTCAAATTGAAAGAGGCCCTAATTAATGACTCTGAGAAATCCTGTCCATACCTAATCCTCCAGCTTCAAGCATTTGGATTGCTTAGCCATTCCCATTCTGGTCCTAAGTTGTTTTTTGCCTGCTATGTGGCTCATGCTTGTCTCATTACTGTCAGGTCATTTGTGTTCCAATCATCCTCAATCCATAACGTGGTTCAGCTGTAACACCCCTTCCAGCTCATGATCTCCCGAAGACATCTTGCTGACGACAAAGTTGCGGTTCTCTTGCGCCTCTGCCTGGCCTTCTGCCACCCTGCAATGCAAATGATACACATGAAATTGTCACAGATTATAATGTGCGAAGACAAAGACTACTTCTTCATAGTTTGCACAATTCTGTCTCATCTATGAGGATGTATCTTGTAATTCTTCTTTACTGTAAACTGTTAATTTGTTTCCCCCATTATTCTACTACAAGGTACTTTTTTCGCGAATTTGCAATTGTGACATTTCGCGAGTATTAAATTTTTGCAAATTTGAATATTGTGATGATCTGGATAAGCTATGGGCAAATTTTTGTTACTATATACTCGCGAACATAAGTACCACTCGCGAAATCGCGAACTTAAGTACCCTCGGCAAGAATTAACAATGTTTTTTAAAAGTAAGTGTGAGTAACTATTTTAACAAAGCTGTTTGAGGAATCTTCTATGACAAGAAGATCCCATATTTCCACAGTAACCGTACCTGACCCGTATCTTATATCACCAATTCATCCCTCCTTTCTGAATTCAGCTATGATTTAAGATGGCCGCCTGATAGGGACCACCTGGCTCCATTGCGGTCTGCACCTTCCTATCATCTCCAGAGTGTCGGACAGCTTTCTTTCGCTCCTGAATATCAAGTAATTAATTGCATCCTATAATTGCAAACTCTTTAAAGAAATCATTGTTTGTTTTTGCAAATTTGGTGGACTTTGCTGTGGCCGTGCCCGCACAAGGGGTTGGCCTATGGGAGCAAACACATGAAACCAAAGCAAGGTTTTTGGCCTAGATAGTGCTGCTGGCAATAAAACTACATCAGTACACTGCAAAAGATTTTGTATTGTGGCCACCGTACCCATGAAATTCGGCACCTGTTAATAAACTGCAAATTTTAAAGATGTGTGCAGAATAACCTGAATTCGCTCACACTGAGTTCGGTTTAAGTTCCCATTAAAAGTTAGAATTAAGCTAATTGTACTTGTGCTGTGACAAACAATTCACTGTAAATGAGTATTACAACACAGTAGCATCCACACATACATTTATCCGCACCCAAGAACTGAATTGTTTTAGCATCAAAGCTTATTTTAGGATTTTCTCACCAAACCTACATGGCACATACTCGGATAATAAATGGAAGGAACTACCCTGTTCTGGTTCTTTTTTCTTCCTACTCACCGAAATTTTAGCACTGGTCAACATTCAGCCAGTAATTGGCAGGTCCGAACTCTGGATGATACTTTTACTCAAGCAAAGGGGAGGTGAACTCAATTGAAAGGGCCCTAATTAATGACTCTGAGAAATCCTGTCCATACCTCATACTAATCCTCCATCTTCAGCATTTGTATTCTTAGTCAGTCGCATGGCTGGTCCTAAGTTTGCCTGCTATGTTGCTCATTTGGCTTTGCCATTCGGTCAGGTCATCTGTGTTCCAATCATCCTCGTCGTACGTGTTCAGCTCGGAACCACCCCGCATCAGCTCTGGATCTCACGAGACATCTTTGCTGACGACAAAGTTGCGGTTCTCTTGCGCCTCTGCCTGCCTTTGCCACCTGCAATGCAAATGATAACACATGAAATGTCAACAAGAATTATGTGGGAAAACTAAAACTAACATTCTTCAGAGTTGCAACAATTCTTTCTTCTCTTAGAGGATTATTCTTGTAATTCTTCTTTACCTGTAAAGCTGTTAATTTCCCCCATTATTCTACCTAACAAGGTACGTTTTTTTTGTTCAGATTAAACATGGAGGATTTATGTATGTGTATGCACTATAGTTTAGACAAAACTTCGTCCCATAACTCATTATGCTTGATCACTTTATCCAGTTCCAAGTTAATCTTTCACTGCATAAAATTGGTAAAATGGATATCAAATTCTAGAAATATGCAAATGAGATCATCAATATTCATTAATATGCAGACAATGTTACCTCAGTATTAGCAACACCAGATCCTCATGCTCAGACACTGCCCTGCTGAGTAAATGATTCTTATGACTTTCCAGGTGGTAGATTGGATACTTGTTTTTGACCAACCCACCATGCACAACTCTGATCAGTCCTGTCAATTTCGTACACATATTTAGGCACATATTTATGCCTTGTTGCTAAATTTCTGCCGGGCAAGCACGTTTAGTCACATCCAAGATAAAAATTTCAATTTTTCAAGAGTTTTTTCAAATGGTCCAACCAAGCCTAGTCCTTGGTCAGTGGTTTTTTTGAAACAAGTCCCCCCATTGGTCATTTGGGAAGCGGGACGCTTCTCAAGAGCTAACCGACTTGTTTTACAATCTATATACAGAATCTAGAAAGATTACATAACCTGTGTCAACCAGAATGTCATAATATTTTCCTCAAAGTGTCAGTCTTGCTAAAAGCCACCGCAAAATCACGAGGTACCTAGAGTGTATCTAACAGCCCTGTTTTTCCTATGTATTTTGTGCAATTTCAATTGAATGCCATTTTTTTTCTGATCTTGGCTTTGATTGTTATTTTCCCCTAACACTACCCGCATAAGTTTTTCCTGTACTTTAAGTGGTGTGTGTCGAGCTCCAGACTGCAAATGGGTATACTAGCGACACGCTGGTCTGAATGTTTATGTTCCTGTGACACACAGTAACTTTGTAAGGTTTGAGCTAATCAAACAATTTTAATAATAACTCCTTCTACAGCTTACACCCATTCCCTTGTGTTTGTGATAAATATTTTTAAATTCCTGAATTTAGTACTGGAGTAAGAGCTTCACATTGGCATGGTGTGTCTTGAGTATTTCACGGTGGAGACCTATATGTCAGCTCCCTTCTCACGAGCATGACATTGGGGTTGCCCCACTAGGCCGTCAATGCCGGTGTTAAATTCTAGAAACCCGAAAAAGGAAAACCAATCAAAGTTACCACGTGACTGAAAAAATAGCTATATTGAATACAAAATTGCCAGCTGGTCCCGTCTCATGGCTTGTAGACATGCATCAATTATAACACGTACTTATATATGGGGATTCTGAGGAGGACTGAGCGAGCATTAATGAGAGCGATGTGTGGTGTTAAGTTATGATCCGAATGAGGACGGAGGACTTGATGCAGATGTTTGGGTTGGAGGAGTTGATGGGGACCGGTTTGGCGAAGGCAAATGTGTCGTTGGACGGGCACGTGCTTAGGAGATGACGGGCATGGTTTAAGAAGGGGCTTTTTGAGCTGCAGTTTGAGGAGGAGAGGGATGTCCAAAGAAGACGTGGAAGAACAAGTGGAGGAGGAAAATAGGAGGGTTGGTTGAGGAATGGAGGATAAATCATTGAATCTGTTGAAGTGGAAGGAGATAGAAGGGCGTTTGCTGCGAGTGTGAGTTGAATCCGGCCACCCTGTCACGGGAACAACACCGATTTTAAACTTTGGATTTACTACTACTACTACTACAAAAAATAAAATAATTAAAAAACCTAAAAAATCAAAAATTAAAATTACAAACATAAAAGACAATTGATAAGATAAACAGAAAAACCCAAATACAACAGGCAGATGATTACAGCTCTTTGGTTACAATATTTTTTTTCAGCTTTCTCAACATGACAGGCCCAAATTCATACCAACCTTGACAAATGTTACACATCTGCATCTCTCTACCACCTCTGCACTGCCCGTATTTCTAAAACTCCTTTGCATACTCTCAAAATCTGCGTACTTCGTTGTTGAATCAAAGGCAGCAACATGCTGATGTACCCTCCCGAATATACCGAAAAAAAAAACAACAATCAATCAATGTCTTAACTTCTCCAAGTAATATGGACAGCATTTTTTTATCATTATTGGTTATTACAAAGAAATAATTGACAATAAATAAGTAAAAATTAAGGTGCTTGTCCAATTTTTGTCTATCGTGTTCTCTACTAGTCAGGTAGCCTGGCACTGTACACCCTGACCACCAAGTACCGTGGGGGAAACAAACTTGCAAGTTTTTTTGATGCTATATGTAAATGAATAGTGCAACGCCGCGCATTCACGCTGTGCTATATTGATGGTTAACCATTAAAATGGTAGTTTTTTGATATCTGTATCTGAGAAAAAGGGTGTTTGAAAGTGAATTTTCCAAGACGACAGAGAAAAATACGGCCTTTCATCTGATTTCAAAATTGATACTCCCATGGTAAATCAGGGGGACCCAAGGACGATGGGACAAGCACCTTTAAAAAAATTGACAGTACAGGAAAAAGGAAGTCACTATGTAAAAGTAGTTTTATATGAAAATGTCCAGTAAAAGTCCAGCAATATGAAATGTACATTGGTTTCTTTCTAAACGTACTAGTAGCAACCCTGGACAATAACTACATGTGAAATGACATAATACAATGATTTCATATCCTTTTTGTATAGAGATTGAAAGTATAGTTTTGGCCTTGTTAATTTTTCCCTTGAACAGGAAAAACCCAAATCTTGTTTCAAAATAAGATTCCAGGTTGACGTCCGAACTTCTGTACCATCAAAATGGTTCATACCCCGACCTCGAGCACCCGGCGATGAGGCTTTGTTCCTGGCAGGTTGATGAAGTACGGATCCGTTTGAGCATCCACATGCCACCAACCAATCAGGTTGCTTGCATCCTCTACCTCGTCAGAGGCCCGGGGAATCTCCTGCTTCAGAATCTTATCCGTGTTCTGTTGTTTCGCACGTTTTCCCTGCCGACCCTATCAACAGAAGAGGATGCTTGTAAACTACAATTTTATCGGTACTCAATAATTCGGAATTAAATAATGTTTCTTTTAGTAGTCACTCAAAGACAATCTTAAAGTTATATGAGCATACCCGGGAGACACTCTACATACTAATTACAACTACCCAACCCCTGTCCAGAGGGAAACTCTAGTCCCGTCTTTTATAGGACACTTTCAATCCCTTGTTCCCAAACCATCAAGTGTAAAAGACTCTTAGCTACTAAGACTTAAAGGCCCTTTGACCCGGAGATTTTCCCTTGGATCAGAGGAAGGGCACCCTCAATTTTTCTTGTCCACACACTATCACTGTTTGAAATAAGAATAAGTTCAATAGATGTCCTTGAAAAAAAATAGGCAGATTTTGTATAATTTTTCACAAACCCCTGGGTGCGCGTGCTGCTTCTTGCACCCCGGCTGGGTACCTGTGTGTTATACTATACTACATGTTTACTACATCAAAATGAAAATTCTGATTCATCTCAAACTTGGAATTAACGCCTTATTTTAGGCAAACTATTATTACTAGTTAATATTCCTAATTAATACACACACAAGTTTTATTTCGAATCTCTGAGTCAGCCGTTAACTAGGTACCGGAAAGCTTTGGAGTAGTGTTTAGTCTTGGAAACCCATTATTGTTCAATACATTGTATCTTTCATTCAAAAGTACAACAGATCTTTCTACAAGACGTCAGTTATCTCCCACTAACCCCCTCTTATTTTTTCTTTCTTTCATCACTACAATTATAGTACAGATGCGATGTTCAATAAAAGGAGCTCCAACCACAACAACTTGATCCGAAGCATACCACCTGTTACCACCCCCACGGCATGTCTAGTGATACCTGTGATATGAGTTTATACAAACATACTTGTGTTAGATTAACCCTCAAAATTTTTGATTAAAATAATTATTTTCTCAATTTTAATTGAGAAAAAGATTTCTCATAGGGAAAGTATTTTTGTTTACTATAAAAGAGCGAAAAGGGGATTCCCTAGATTTGTTTAGAGGATCACCTGTTAGATAGACTGCACAATAGGGGAAATGTGGAATTCCCCAAGATCTAAACTTAGTAACTGAGTCGCTTGTTTATGCTTTAAAAGATCAAACATGCAAGATCTGGGAATTCCCCGCATAGAGTTCCTAATAATGAGAGTGATGTAATTCGGTGTGATGAATTCCGATTGGTCAGCTAGTGTAAGGTTTATGTTTATGCAGGGATGATGATGTAATGAAATATTGTTCGAAAGGGTATCTAGCTGTGAGTAGTTAAATACTATCACTGGTAAGGACTCTCTGTCAGCATCCACTACTAACAAGGTAGCTAGCAATAGCTGTTTTTATCACAATAATGGTAGATTTTATGCTTCACACACAGTGCCAGGATTTATTATCTGTTCAATCCATGTGGCAGTGCTGTAATTATTCTACTGTCCTTTGAAGCCGAAAGTGCGGGGAATCAAAATAGGATTCCAAATTGTGGACAGATAGAAATCGTGGTGGACATTATCCTTGGACTGATATACTGTGGACAGGTGTCGTCGAGGGAATTATTTAACCTTTCCCCCCCCCCTTCTTGAACTGCTGGACAAAAAGTTTTCTTCAGGACTGAGAAGCTTCCTCAGGGAATATCATCCCTGAGGATTTTAATAAGCGTGACTTTGCATGCTGTCATTTTTGGAGTCCTTCGCTGCGAGGACAATCATCGTGGACATGCACTCCTCTTTTGAACATTAAGTATCAGTTATATAAATTGGTGTATAATTTTGTAACTTTGATTTTTGTATTGTAGCTTTGGACCTCCCAAATTCTTGAACCAATTACAAATCATTAAAATCTGTTATATTATATAAAATCGATCACTTGGGCACAAGGCTCATTTATTTGTGTTTGAAAGGTATGTGCTACCTTAGGCGTCACGAGACGTCATAACACTGCACCAAGAGATCAACAATGAGAAACATTTGAATACAGATAAGGCTCCCTGCTATTTAAGATTAGTGTTTTCAGAATATACATACATTCCACTAATAAGAACATGTTTAACTTAAATGAGTCATGACACCGAAATGACCTATGACATACTTCTAGCTAGTATCACTTTATGACCTATGACCTATTCGCTATGACCTATGTTCCTCTCAGTATTACCACTTCTGTGGTGTCTCTAGTGTCCACTGTAAAAAAAGTATTTTTATTTGTAGCCAACTGACCATTGACCCCATACATAACCTGTTACCTCAAATGCCTTAACAAATATTGATTATCATAATATAATGAATGGTGTGATCAAGCTGTTAGTCATAAAGTATGACTGGATATGTTTTCAAACCAAGGGATTGCCAGAAAGCACAGACAAATATTGTTTTGGGTTATATCCAAAAATAGAATTTGCGCTTCGTGACATTACACAGGCTTCTCAGATTTTTTTTGAGGGGTGGTAAATAACACATGGACAGAAGGAAAGACCATTCAAACGCCAAGCACATTTATTTTCTGGCCTTATGTCTCCTTACGTAATATCCCACATAGCATTTTTTTCATTTTTTGACATATAAAATCATATGTTGGGGCAAGCGTCCATATGTACCCCGGTACCACCACCACCACCAACCACCCTTTAATTATACAATAAAAAAAAGTCTTTTTAACTTGGGCCTTAAGGATAGGTGATTTTGTTAGTGTAAGGCCAAAATAAGGGTCCATAAATAACATAAGTTGGTTCCAGCAGAATTTTTAAAAGGGGTTGGGGTACATATGGAACTCTTTTTCCCATATTTTAAATCGATCATGCCCTGTCCTAGTCAATCCGTTGTTCTTGCTTGACAAAATTGCCCTTCTGTCAATGAAGTTATCCAAGGGTTTTCATTTGAATCTATAATCTCATGGAGAAAACTTTTCCTTTGACTTCATGAGGTTTATAGATTCTCTTTCAGCCAATGTGCTTTTTTCCATTAATGTATGTGTTCCTCTGGAAGAATTTAAGAAGTCTTTCCGTAGTGGAAGGCTTATTAAGTCTGTCAGGTGGTGACTAAAGATTCCATATAGCACGAGTCTACTGATAACATAATTTCCTTCCTGCGAAAGACAACCTAAATCTTCCACAGAGAAGAGGCATCGACTTTACATTTGAGTAACTCAATGTACGGTACTCACCTTAACCAGGTTGATAACAGCTGAGCTGACAGCCCTGGACGGGGCGTAAGATCTGGCATAGCATTGCCATCTTCAGCTTCTTCATGGAGGATCACACGCTCAGAGACCTGCACAGAGGAGAGAACAAACAACACACAAATGAGTTTCTGAAATCAAAATAGAAACATTTTGAAACAACATTACATTTACTTTATTTCAGTTTTGCTGTTTTAAACACATGACAAACACAAAAACAGGGAATTAAACTGACAAAAGAATTTAAAGAATCAAGTAACATGCCATGGTCTGTGGTAAAAATTTAAAGTTGAGAAATTCTTCAAGTAGGTTGGTAGGAATCATAGTTGCTTCATACATTCTTCCTCAAATTAACACCCCCAATATTACATCCTTCCCTATACGGCCTTGGTAGGTGGACTCAATTCAAAGGCCATTATTCTATAGTAGATTCATGGTCTCAGTGCATCATTGCTTCCGTAAGCAATTACCCCAGGTTTACTTACCTTAAAGGAAGAAAGGAAGCGCTGATGATAGAAAAGAGTTATGGTATGTCGCCGGTACTTATCGACCCCTAGTTCACACCACTCCAGAGGTCTTAAGGGTCACATTGAAGCATAATTTAGTTCTTAAGGGTCTTTTTGGAAGATTTTGGCCTCAGAGCTAAAATTTGTTTAATACAATTCAGTTCACAAAGCCTGCAAATTTCTCAAAATTTCAGTTCCTAAGCCCAAGCCCCAAGTTCGGAAATCGGCGGCCACACATCCGTACCTGACAAAGTGAGTTACCCCACCAATGTTAAACCTGCAGCTGTAATCACAAGCATACAAAATCAGGTGCTGATGTCCGCTGGCAAAGTAGCTGCACCTACAGTGATGATTCACTCCTTCTACTAAAAAAACAATAAGATTTAATACCCACAGACTAGCAAACCTGAGTCGTGTTCACCTATCAGACAGTATTGAGAAGCTATTGAAACTGTTCTCACTTCCTTGTCAATAGAGTATCAGATTTTACATTCTTAGAACCCAGTCATTCTTGGAGCCCCAAGTTCTTCCCCACCGTCTCCACCTAAAGAAGCATGTTTCTGGTTTAGAGGCAGGAGGAAGGAAGAGTACCAACCGGTGAGGAGTAGGGAAGATAGATGGCCTATTGTAAAAATCTTGTCTTGATTTGGGGTGATAAAGGAATAAGACATAAGATTTCATTTGCCATATTTAATTTTATATTTGGAATAAAAACTGCATGCACTCAAATGTCAGCTTTCATAATTTGCGCAACACTGACTTGGGCCGACAGCTAGCACTTTTACTTAAACAGCAAACACGAACTTGTTTAGTCGCGCGGTGCCTAAATGAAGTCAAACCACTAGTCATAAACCTCCTCCACATGAACAGTAATAAACACAAGTAACTTGAATTGCTTAACAATTACTGTCTATCAACCAAAAGTTTTGAATGCTTCTTTGATACTTGTTAAAAATATCAGAAGTTGAATTACTTCCTATGCCAGACATGCATTGAGAGTGAACAAGTTATTAAACTGTGAATATGTCTACATTGTCTTAAAACCTAGTGGAACAGGCAATAGTGAAGTGTGCTAAGTACAAATACATTGTACACTCATATCAGTCCACATTTCCTGGTTGTATTTCATATTGCAACCACGAAATTAGATTCACAACTTCGATGGGGCTGGTAAAAATATTAATAACATGTCCTCGGGGGCATTGGAAATATGCCCTTTTCGCTCCCATGTGGGGCACACATCTCTGAGCTTGTGACACTATCCTCCATGGTAGGCCCATACTGATAATCTAGCATTCCAGTTCTCATCACAACGCAGTTGAGATTAGATGCAAATTTCACCAGTTTTAAAGGGATGCTCTCAGCTCAAAGAGTCCATGAGCACCTTTGTTAATTGCTGATCAATAGAGAACTAAATATGGGCACTTCTTTTCCCAATAACTCGAAAAAAATATTTGTGATGTGGGAACCCTCATTTGCCTTGATTGTGTCACATAAAAATTTATAATCCTGCACATTTTGCATGCTTATATACTTTCCTATGACACATCAGTCCCTTTTGCAATGTTTCCCTCTCCATCACAGCATGATCACGCCAATAAAAGTAGTTGGTTCTATATTATGAGGGGCGAAGAGGGCTCTCTCCATATTGTTTTCACTTCTATGATTGGAAGACATAATTGGTTTAGTTCAAAAATATCTTTAACTTCTATGACTAATTCCTTTTAAGAAGCCAGAAGGTACACTGTTTAGGTTATGTCATCATGTAATTATTATCCCAAGCGCAGCATATGGACATCTTGGCATCCTCCACGCTATCTCTGCTGGACCAAGTTCAGTGACACTAAATAACCACAGGGCTAAAAATAAATCGGGCATCCCAAATTGAATTTTAAATTTGGGTTTCCATAGTAAATGGTATTAACCTTCTACATGTGATAATAACATTCTTGGTGTCTTTCTGATTTGAACCTCTCTCAATTAGAAAATTTAACAATTATATTTTGTTTACTAACAAATAGGCAAGACTTTTAGCACCATGGTTTGATATAGAATAGATAACTGCAACTAAAAGACACAAGTACAGCAGACACAGAGCATGATGTACACACAGCGCACGCTTGTGTCAAAAGACTCACATGTAAAAACCTAATTACTTTCATTGCATGGATTTAAGCCAAATAGATTTGTTTATTTGGTGGAGGCAATCAAAGTATAGTGAATAAAAGTTTTGTTTGTGCTTTTTTTTTTGCTTCTTCCGTGCAGCTAAGAAGAAATATTTATTGCAAGATAAGAAAATAAATCTACAATCAGTCAATGCAAGATTTACCCTATCACATGAACTTGCGAATCGGACAATGCTCATTTGAGCAACGTGCATGATTATCACATCAACACGTACGCACTGCAACCATTTCTATCTGTGTTATATTGGAGCTCTCTACACGAGGCGCCAGATCTTAATCAATGTGGTACTGCCGAGATCCAGATCTGTGTAGACGTGCATTGGACTGTCTATACAGTACGATGCATACTTTCACGCTGTTACAGCATGAGTGTTGCGACATTTAAAAACTAATGTACACGTAAATGCACGTTTGCACCGCGTTACGAAAACAATATTTAAGCGTGGCACTGCGCACCGCAGTATAAACCATGCTGAAAGCGTTTTTTTTTTACATTGCCTACACTGTGCAGTAACACGATACGTCCGTATAGACAACACGCGGGCCACGGAAGTACCACATTGATCTGCATTAATGCGGATCTGGTGCCTCATATAGAGAGCCCCAATGTCTCAAATAACACTTCTAAGATCTAATGATATTGCCGAAACTTTCTGAAGTGTTTAAGAATCTCTTTTCATTCACAACAGAGTAGAAGTCATACATGGATGGAGTCTTCTTTCATGAAGCTTTATGTCATTGCATTATAGCTTACAAACCTCTTTTTTTTTTTGGTCTTGTAGAGCCAAAATTAGCATTAAGTGCTATGTCCAAATCATGAAATGGTCTATTGAAATGGTCTCTATAGCCGAGAACGGACTGATGTCACATCACGGTGAAACAAGGGGAAGCCCAGGGAATCCGCGATCGCAGTGAAAACAAACTGCGTCAAATTGCATGTTTAGGTTCACTGACATCGCACGATACGATGCATGCTCGCGCATCGAGTTACACAAGTGTGTCACTGGTAGTTTTATTGTCTGAACTCCCCGGATGCCTGCTCCCGGCTATACGCTGGAAAATACGTGTGTCTAAAAAATGCATCTTTGACAAAAAATAAAAATTACTATTTAAGTTATATTTCCACAGATTTATGTACTCAACGTAATTACAAATTGTCAGGTGAATTCAACTTTTTATTCCAACTACTCAGGATTAGCCAATAACCTTTTCTTTATTCATCTTTTCAAATTTTCCATGCTTTTATTTTTTTTCCACTTCAGCAAACCCATCTCAAGGATGGCCATTCAAGAATACACTCTACACAGCATGAACCAAAAATCCAGAAAAAGTGTTTTTGCTCGTTTTAAAACACATAGGCAGGAGTTTAAAACACTGCTCTCAAAGAAAAAGTGTTTTTTTTTTTTCTGAATTATGTTTAACTTGTTTTGGGTGTTTTATTTTGTTTTATTGAGTCTTAGAGGAGTAGGCCTATCTATTTACTTAGCCAGAACTTTGGAATGATTTT
Source organism: Ophioderma brevispina (assembly GCA_023653785.1). Taxonomy (NCBI): domain Eukaryota; kingdom Metazoa; phylum Echinodermata; class Ophiuroidea; order Amphilepidida; family Ophiodermatidae; genus Ophioderma; species Ophioderma brevispina. The sequence continues at coordinate 59,383 of JAMKCH010039372.1, read as the reverse complement.
GTTCATAGGAATATTCCTTTCAGGGTTCAACTTGTTTAGCATGTGCCCTGAAAAACCAAATTGGTCATTCATGTGTCATTGGTCATAATCAAACAATCAAACCTAGTGAAGTTGGAATCTTTACTCAAATCATTGCTGCACAAAATTCAAGAATAACAAATGCCCAAGTAAATATTTGAAAACAGGCTCTTCTAGATCACATTTGATTATCACCCACAAATAACATAACTTGAGCAATCACAGAGACTGTGGTCTTTATGCTTCCAACTAATCAAGACTCCATCTTGACTTTTTCATCGTGTAAAAAAAATTCCAGTATGTAGCTTTTTCGGAGAAACCCTGTACATTTAAAATGCAGTCCACTTGGTGATAGTTTCTCCTATACTGTTGATAGCTGTTTGTTTCTCTAAATCATGGATTACTTTTTCAAATTCGCCACAAACAAGTTTTCTTTTATTTTTCTGGAATTACGCATAGAGATATGCAGTATTGCACCCTGATAACCTCATAACGGACGCGACTCCCCCTCAAGATGTGATCACTGCCGCCAGGCACCGGCAGGTTAATTCAAATCGGAATGTCAGCCCAGTGAAAGCCAATCATCAATTTAACCAGTCATATTAATACTACCAATTTTTTTGGAAACCTTAAAAAAAAAAAAAATTTGGCATTCCCTGTGGCATGTACAGGTATCACTCGTGTCATTTTTTCTTTGGTTAGTCATGATTGCTGTTATGTTGTAGCTTTAATTCTTGGTAATTAATAATAACCTGGTTTTAAAGGGCAGATCACTTTGGAATGTCACGGACTGAGGAATTAAACAAAAATTCATGCATCTTGAGACAATATGAATGTTTCAATTTTTCCTGTAACTTCTGCTTTCTTCTCTATAGGTGTACGGTGATTTTTTTTATTAGTCTTATTAACAAAGAAATTGCATTTTGAGAGAAGGAACAACTGGTACTCCAAATATTTTATAACTACTGAAGTTTTACAAAGATGCTTCTAATTTATCTTTAATACTTCTTGAAAATAATTTCTGGTCAATAACATAAATTAGCATATTCTAGGAGCAAAAGAGTATTGATAACACTTAAAGGTGCATTTTGTGATTCAAGCATCAAAGCACCTTTTGCTTTATTCATTGTTCCCTAGATCTCCTTGATAGAAAGCTTATTTTCCAAATTGTAGTTGATTCCTGATCTTGCATTTTTGGTGTTATGAGCAATGTTCATCACAGTCTCCCAATACACCACTGGTAACTGTAATTTTGGTCCATTTACGGACAGAAATACAAATTTGGATTTTTTGGAAAGACGCGACCGGGAACTAGAAACATCAGATTGGGTGGGCACACATACTATCTTAGCCGCACGGTTTCAGATATACAAAAATTTCAACTTTTTTACGGTATTCGAGGGACAAGGCTGTGATCACAATGCCCCTTTAACAACCAAAGTCAGACATGGATGGCAGTGGTCGATTATAAAAATCCATCCAATTAACATCAATTTGGAAGGGGCAATTGAAGTTTATTATTAGACAACTGGTAATACCCTTTATTACACTCTGCTCATCTCCCCCTTTGTCTAGTTTCTATACTGAAAATCGTTTGCTTCTTCTATCTAATCTTCCAAGGGAAAAAACTTCAAATCTTACTTTACCAACTTTTCATGGTCTTATTCTCCCAAGTCCTCATTTACAAAGCAATTACTTGTTAATTCATACACCACCTCCAATGAATTAAAAGGTTCAAATGAGTGATTTTGAGGCATTCCAATATGGTGTCAAATAGTAATTTCAATAGATTCGACCCTCATAGATTTCTTACTTGTATTTGGCTAGAGAAATGTTTTAAAAAAGAAAAAAGGTGATTTTAATTTACTTATATTTCAATATAAAACATAGGCCGAATTTCACATATTTGCTCCTATACGAAATTAGCAAATTCACAATTTTTGTAACCAAGAATAATTTCCTCAGTTTCATCCTTTCAGATGGGGGTATTTTTGATGGAAAGCTTTGCATCAGGGCAACAAATCAGTACTTTGATATTTTTATGGACAAACCCCTGATATGTGAAATGTCTTTGCACCTTTAAACGCGTAAGATAATAATCACAACAAAGGAAGATTTGGCCCCATCTCTTGTGTTTGCCCGGCGATAACTTTTCACTGTCCCCCGAACAATTCATGTTACATCTATATTTACACAGACCAACGCATGTGGAGTTGTGAAGACACCACTTATCTTCATAGACAAGTGATGACTTGTATTAATCTAATTTTCAAATAGCATATGTTGGAATGTCGTCTGTATCGCCAAACCAGACAGGATTTTCTCAGCGTCAAATGTGTGCCAACCACATTTCAAGATGTGACATTAATTGTCAATGATTGTGAAATTACAGTATGTCCAGTACAAAATATGTTTCTTATAATAATCTTCTGTATTATGAAGAGCTCAGTTCTAAAATGTCTAACTGGGTAAACCATCTGTAACCCTCATGTCTGTAACCCTCATGTCTGTAACCCTAAAAAAACTACAGTTTTAATGGTTAACCATCAATATTAGTACAATATTGAATAGGGCTTTGCAATATGCATTATTGCTTCGACTATCAAAACCGCAGGTTCGTTTCCCCACGGTACTTGATATGTGCAAGTGGCCGGCTCTCATATCAATAGAGAACACCCATGACATAGATTTAGAACAGCACCTTTAAAATAGTTATGAGTTTTGGACACGGCCCTACTGTACGGTTAATACAAGTCCTTGCCTTTTGAATGTACATACTCACACTAACTCCGATGCACGTAACAGTAGATCCTTCAAATCAAAAATTTTACTGCAAATATAGTAGTAAATGTGACTAAAGCCACTGGACCTTTCTAACAAGAGTGTGGGCCTGGATTGACTGTACGATATTACAAGTTCATGTCTTTCTCTTGTTACCACTCACACTAAGCTGCGATGCACGTAGCCTTGTTCAAGGCGCTCTACCAACTTCATTCACTGGTTCACACGTCTGATACAAATAATGTCACAGATCATATTAGGCAGAAATCATGCGAGGAGTGGAGCATATTCCCCCTCCCTATAACTAAAGAAATAGCAATACCATGGCAAAAATTCATCAAGCACCTAATTTGATGGCTCTAATTCCACCTGGCCTATGTTCCATGCTTGCAGCCTTCCATTAGCAAGTTCAATAAATTCCACTCGCCCTGAGTAGCATAGCCACTGCACCTGACCACAATAGATATCTGTGGTTTTATACCCAGACTAGCAGGCTCCTTGATCCAGTGTGTACAACAGGCTACCAAGGAGTATACCAATTTATTATTTTTACCCTTGCGCTTGTGAATCTCTCTAGACAGGGTTGCCCATTCAATGCTAAAGCACTGTCGGTTCTTAGCAAACAGCCTTGAACAAGGCTACGATGCACGTATGCAGTATCCTTCAAATCTGTTCAAAAAATGATTACTGCAACTATAGTATACAAATATTGACTGCCTATGAGTGCAATAGTAAAAAATATATCACAAGGACAAATTTGGGTTTTCTATATCACGAGCCGCAGGCGCGTGAAATCGAACATCCAAAATTTGTCCAAGTGATATAGTTTTACTATTGCATGAATATAAGCAGTCAATATTTGTTTTATATAACGATTTCACATAGATTCTTAGCACAGTGCAATAGTACAGTGCAATGGTTAAAAACTATTGCATGGCTAAAATCGCACGAGAGTTATATTATGTTTGATGTGGACTAAGCCACCGACCTTTCTCCCAAGTGGCAGAAGCTGCTAATTCTATCATTACATCCTACCCAAAGACAATACCAATTGTGAGTGGGTTTGTGGGAAGTAACATTACATCCACTTTTTGTGAGACATACTGTATCTTGGAGATGAACTTAAATGGATCAGAAATTGGTTTCTGAATTTTAAAACTGCGCTGTTCCAGATTTCACTCTAATTATAAAGTATTAGTAGCACACGACACATTGACGCTATTTAAATACTATGAGTAAACCACAACACCCATATAAGTGAATATGGTACCAGAACACGGATGGTTCACTCAAATGAAAGAAATAGCTGCAATGATACAGTTCATTCAGAGTGGATTTTCCTGAGCTTAGATTCATCTACTCCTGTTGCAAAAAAATGGCCCTTACTATTGTGCCTCTGTAGGCTTTATACTAAAGTATTATTTTTTCATTTGATAATGGTCAATACCATTTCCTTTGGGCTTCAATTAGTAATGTATCTTCAAGTTTCCACATGTCATGATAGCTTATTTATCGTCAAATTTGCAGAGAATCACGCACGCCATTGCAAACTATACTCACTGCTCTTGCATTTTCTTGTGCTTTACAATAATTCATATCAAGTTGTATTTGATTCTCATTTTCTGTTTTTGAGCATTTTTCATTTTTTTTTTTTACAAAATATGAAATTTGAATGAACTACATAAAACCTATGTTAATAGTGGCACATTGTATTTTGAATTTGAAATTTTATGCCAAAAATATTGAAAAATCAAAGCAAGAAAACTTGCGTCATCCCCCTGGCAAAGATATCAGTATGAAAATGACCCTGGATGACCTTTGACCTTGATTCAGACCTTTGACATCAGCCCATGAAGGAACCCCTATTGCACCTTACACCCCCAATCCTGGAAAACCTAACATAACTGGAACACACACAAACCATACATACGAGCCAGGCACGGATTCTGCAAACAGCCCATTTGAGCTTATTTTGACGCAGTTTACAGCCTTGCAGTCACGCCCCCCGGTAAAATATTTTTGGCTTTCAATCCTGGATCCGCCATTGGCTGCCACAAAGGGACCCCACACCACACACATATAGACAAACAGACAGACCATGCGCTCACAATATCCCCCTACTACTTTTCAAACCATGGGATTAAAAACGCTAAGTATAGCATCCACAATAAAGGCCGTATTAATGCACTAAGAAATGAAATACGCACACAGCTACTTTGCAAATGGCAGGCCGGGGCCAGCAGCTGGGTTTCCATATCCATTTCATATGGTAAGGAGAAAAACACCGGTTCCTGGCCAGGAGTGGGTTATGCCTATAAATATGCCAGGTAGTCGGTGCTTCCCTTGGTAGTAACTATGCAACAACCAATATGGGCGCATGTTTTTTTGAAAATTGCTAGCTCTCTTCTTACATCTTACAAGGAATTGTTCACTGTGGGCAGGTCCCACCCTTTTTAAGGTGCCAGTTGGAAATCCTGAAAATCAGTTTAAAGGGTGGGGGCTGACAAATTTTCAGTATAAAGGGCGCCTCTGTAAAAAAGGGTGGGGGGTCAATTAACGGTTGGTGGTCAAACCCCACTGCCTCTAATGGTTCATTACGTGTAACCTCCTGTGCTAATTTGGATATGGGCCGAACAAAAAATATTACCATATTTATATGATATAATTGTCACTTTTATTAATACAGTACACATGTCACATCTGTGATGGAGTTTTAATTTGAGGGTTAAAGGGGTTCCCATGCACCCAAAGGTATATTTTTTTAAGTACAATTTGGTAAAGCTCATAAGTGTCCTAGTTTAAGAATTGTGATGTTCCCAAACCGATATTGGTCCATATATAGGTTTTGGTGATTAATTTGAGAGCCATCGGGGATTAGGCTTAGCTCTAGCAACTGCAAAATATAAGGGTTATGTGTATCATAAACAGCCATTTCTATCCACTTTTCAGTACCCCTTGGCATGATTTGAGGTACCAATATATAGCTAATAATTTTCTCTAACAGAGGATTTGAATCAAAATGAACCTCTTCTATCTGTGACCTGTGTGACCTGTGTGTCCAAAGTCACATTTCATTAATTTTTTTTGCCTCTTTCGGCATAAATGTTTCTTTCTGTAGTTCACATTTTTCTAGGATATTGGTTTTCTCACTCAATGTTTGCTTAAATATGGGCTGAATTTCATTCTTTGTGTATAAAGATATCAGAAGAATAACTTCAAAATCACATGGATTATGATTACATTGATTAAAGGGTCACGCACTTTGAGAAAAAAAAAGGCATATTAGGGACTAGTTTGAGGCGTAAAAGTGCTCATTAGTTAACTTCGGCACCCCTTACCTGAAGTACTAACTGGATATATAATTTATCACATTGGAAAGTGTAACAACCCCGCTCTGCTCTACACTGTTCTATGACAAGATTAAAAATTGGCAGGGGTCATCCTAGGGGTCTTTAGAGGCAAATGAGGTCCTCTGCGATCAATTAATGTGAATTGATATTTTGGATGTAAAATGTATTTTGATATTAAATTGTTTTAAGATACTACTACTAATTTTCTTCCAACAATATTAGTGCTGATAGGATTTTGAGTCCCTATAATGTTCTCTTCTTGGGTACAAAGGCCCTTTTACTGATTTTTTCAAAATTAATTTTGAAGGCATTTGTCTTCTTTGCTCGTCATAATATTTGATTGTTGTCAAATGAAAAATAGGTGTATGATATCCAAAGTGAGAACATCTTGTAGGCTTATTACCGAATACGGTCTGTAACTCCGTACTCATTTTCCTTTTCGATAGGGGTAGCAAACAAACATTATCTCCACTTTTCATTGACCATTGGCAATGAATTTAGTACTATACATAGCTATAGTTTCCCCTACAGAGATAAAATGATCCTTGCATAGATGACCTTAGGTTACATGGGGTCAAAGGTCACAATGTCGTTAGAATTTTCGGTATAGGTCGTCATCTACACGGTACACAGGGGATTTTTCCCAAATTCTGAATTTTCATTCATTAAGCTTAATATAGGGTCGCATTGCATTTTTGATGTCTATAAAGAGTAAAGTCAGAAGCATAACTTCAAACTCACATGGGTTAATGAGTTACATTGACTTTAAAGGTCAATGGCACTTTGTTATATACGGCATATTAGGTATAGCTTGGGGCGTAAAAGCCTCATTAGATCACCCCTGCTCTTTTAACCGAGACTGCTGGACATAAAGATATCATTGGAGAGTGTATACAACACCCGACTCTAAACTGGTTTCTGACAATTATTAAATTTGCAGTGGTCTCCTAGGGGCATTTAGAGGTCAAACGAGGTCATCTGAGATCCCATTTAAAGGTTACTTTTTTTTTTGTTTTGCCCGATCGTCCACAAGGTCATTGGTAATGGCTTGTGGTGGTGTCAGGATTTATCCTTCAGCTAGTGTGCTGATCCGGGGCCGCGCTTGTGTCCATGATCACTGACGCTCCGAACATGGCCCCTATTTGCAGCTGGTGTGCGTATTGGGAACCTTCAGGGGTTTCCACCCTATTCTATTCGACCCTGACTCGATTGTACATGTACAGTGTGACTCTCTGTACATTGATCGACGGCTTAAACGTCCCCTCCGAAGGAACGGATGCTTTCATGATCCCTTGCCAATTCCAAGTGAACCATGGAGTAGAGCGGTATCTGTATTTAATCAATAGCCTGTATACAGATCCAAATCCAGAATTGATAGTAACCCGAATAAATCCCAGCAAGTGCCACGACCCCACCGGGAATTTCGAACCCGGTAATTTGATGGGTAATTTGCGCCAGAGGCAACACCCTAACCCGCCTAGTGCCACGCTCCGTCCACAAGGTTAATTGATTTGGAATGTAAAATGTAATTTTGGGTAATCACAACCTCAACCTCAATCATCACAACCCAACAACTTACACTCTCACAAACCAACAACTTGCCGCTAACGTAATCCAATAATCCGTGCACCCAATCCTTTAACCCTAACCCAAAGCTTTCAGTCCTAACCAATAAGCCCTAACAACCCAACCTAAATACTATAACCCTATAAAATCAGACCCAGAACCTTCCTGTAGTGCAATCCCTAACCACCTCAACTCAATTCCAACATCGTAACCCAACTCTAACCCTACTCCTTTACAACCACAACACTAAATACTCCCCAACGCCACGCTTTAAAACGCACGGTTCTAACACCCTAGTTTCCCACCCCTACTCAAATTAACCACTAACATCCTAACCACCAACCCCTTGGTTGGTGGTTAGTCCGTATGCACAAAAGAGTAGACCCCGGGCTACATTAAACCTGGTCTAGTGTAAAATTATGCATCCCACTAGAAAACACTTTTCTTTGCATCAACCCTAAAATATTTTGCATTTATTTGAAATTAATCTAGGAATTTGCTAGTACAGAAAGCTTAAATAAGTTTTCAATTTTTAGACAAAACTAATTTTCCTAGACCAGGTCTGACTTAAACCTGGTCTAACGTTTTTGACTTCCAATCTTAACAACCACCCTATCCTTCAAAACATTTGTAATAACCCCTCAAAACAAAACAAACCCTAGCCCTACTCGACATACTCCCATCGAATGTGAGATGTGAGTCTGTCTATCCACTAACAGATTCCGATTCTGTGTACTCGTAACACTACAACCCTTAATGCCTAACTCCAACACATAACACTCTAAACTAACCTTACACTTACATCATCCTGTAAGTTGTGGCACTGACTTTTCACAACATTCAACCCGTTGTGATGTTGAGCACTAAAAACAGTGATTTTCCAGTTTGTAAGCCCCATAGGGTGCCTGTGTAAAATTATTATTGGTCGACCAAAATGGGGCATGCACATTTAACTCATAACAACCAAACCAACATCCTTGAGCTCTAACGTTTCATTTCCACAGAGTAAATGATGTAAAATAGTAAGTTTTCTTCAGCTCAACTTCGGACCACTTCTGGTACAATCTGTGGTTCTGGAACAAGGCTAGTTAGCGAACTGCCATGGACCAAACTAACGGGTGACCACCTCTCGCCAGTCCCCCCACCCCCCCCAACGGACTTAGTAAAACTGACTCTTTGACAAGACTACTCATTCGCTAATTAGGTTCCACGGGCCTGCTAAGATGTGTATGTGTCAAACAAGAAACGTTATTGACACTGAACACTCCTAAGCTTAAAGGTAGGGATTACCCGATTTAAACATACATTTCTACCTTATGAGGCACCGCTCAATTAAATTTATTAATTATCACTATTTGTAATTAAATCGCTCCGCCGTTTTGGGTGTTATATAAGCACAAATATGTATCAAAATGGTCCACATTATTAAATGAGATGAGTCTCCAAGTTTGGTTTTTAGAGGCTAACTTTAAGATACATATGAAATTTTGTTCCTGCTTCACGCACAATTTTTTCTAAAAGAGGGTCTCCATTTTTCCTCTAACGGGCCCAGGCCAACTCTCAGTGGCCCTAGTTTTCGAGTGATGTAGTATACTGGCACCATGGTGTCAGGTATAAATGAACAGGACAAATAAATATTTCTACAGAGGCAAGTAAAAAAAAATGACCTGATTATGTTCGCCACTAATATGCATCTTAAGTAACATCTCAATTGTGCTGTTATCAGAAACTTAATTTTTGCTGCAAATAATCATATCTCATCGTAAGATATATACACCTAGCTGCAGTCGTTTGAATCAGTAGTCAGTTTTGCGGACTGTCACGGATTCACATTAAAATGAACAGGGTTCAAGGCGCCCCCCCCCCATTTAACCTCACAAAATTCAGTACCAGTTGGTTCCCTCTATACTTTACTGTGCCATCATCACTCATAAAAACACCTTTGACAAAAAATGAACATGTCTCAATTTTAAGACATCCCCATCTCCATTCCACACACCACATCTCCCCTTATCCACATCCCATATCCCCTCCCAAAACCCTCTCCCGTCCCAACACCCATCTCCCCTTCCCACACCCACCCCCACCCCCTTTCCCAAAACCCTAACTCCCCTTCTCAACACCATAAACTCCCTTCTCAACACCAAACTCACCTTCCCAACAACCCACACGCCATCTCTCCCCTTCCCAACACCCTATCCCCTTCCCACACCCACAGCCCCCTTCCCAACACCATCTTCCCCTTCCCAACACCCATCTCTTCTCCCCTTCCCAACACCCATCTTTCCCTTCCCAACACCCATCTCCCTTTCCACACCTATATCCCCCTTCCCAAATACTCATCTCCCCCTTCTCAAACTCATGTCTCACTACCTTTTCCCCTTCTCACACCAATCTACCCGTCTCACCACCCATCTACCCCTTCCAACACCCGTCCCACCCCTCCCACACCCCATCTCCTCCTTCCCAACACCCATCTCCCCCTTCCACAGCACCCCATCCCCCTTCTCAACACATCTCCCCTTCCCAACACCCATCTCCCCTTCCAACACCCACATCCCCCTTCCCCCACCCACACCCCTTCCAATACACCCATCTCACCATTCCAACACCTATCTTCCCCTTCCCAACACCCAATTCGCCCCCTTCAACATCAACACACATTTCCCCCTTCACAACACTCGCTTACCCCTTCTCAAACCCAGCGTCCCTTCTCAACACCCGGTTCTCCTTCCCTAACCCATCTTCCCCGTCCCAACACCCCATCCCCCCGCCCAACACCCATCTTCCCCTTCCCCAATAACCCATCTCCCCTTCCCATACCCATCTCCCCTGCCAACAAACACCCAGCTGCCTGCGCAACAGTCGCAACACCCCTCGAACCCTGTGCCCACAGCCCAGCCTATCTCCTCCCTTCTACCTTCCATCCCGGAAGCCGTCCCAACACCCCAGCCTCCCCTCTTCCCAAACCCCATCCGCCCCTGGCCCACACCCCCCAGCCCCCGCCGCAACACCGCGCCGCAAGGGCGGCGAAGGGAGACAAACAACCTGGAGGCAGGGGAGTGGTCAATAGTGATAATTGCCAAGAAGAATGGCGGGGGAAAGCGATCGAGGAGAGGAAGGCAGGTGGGGCGGGCGATAACGTGGATAGGGGGCACATCAAGTAAGGGAGGGACAAAACCAACGGTGAAAAGCGGGTGTGGCCCGCATAAACGGGGGGGCCGGAGACACAGCACACGGCGGCAGCGGCTGGGGGAGAGGGGAGTGAGGAACAGAGAATGGAACCGAATGCCCTTCTGATGTCAATCCCAGTTTTCGGTAGTGGGCCTTTGGGGGTCAACCACAAAACACCCAAACCCATGCCAATCAGCAGTGCTGTATGCATCTGGTCGCTATAGCTCTCCAGAGCTGACACGCTTGTAGGTAGATCTTTCCTATTTCATTCTAAACCAGGGTAACCAGCTACCCTCCTCAGCATAATGTCCTCAGAAACCCAATGGGTTGTGACTGTTTCGTATTAGCTGCCAACAACTCGTCCCTGGACAGTCAGACTGGTTTTAAATTACCAGGATACAGTAGCAGGCCCTCCAAAGGAAACCTGACCTGACCTAATCTAGAAATACGATATAGAAATCAACAATTTTTTTTCTTAAGAATAAGAAACTAAGGTTACATCTGGCTAAGGGCATTAAGACACAGGTTTTGTGATGATGCTATACCAATAATTCACTACACAATCGTTTTGTAAACGTTTTGGGCTCGAACCCCCCTACCCACTATCAAAACTCATCACCATACGAGAAGAAATTAGCCCCCGATATAAAAAAACACGAAATCGAGACAACATTCCTCGCTCATCACTAATTGCTATAACCATAGCGCTATCTAGAGGTTAAAATTATTAAGATTTGTTTTAAATTAGAGCTGGTACATGTTGTTGTAAAATCGTTCACTGAAACAATATATTGCAATCTTAAATATATTTTTGGTCAAATGATGGAAAAATTAAGGAAAGTGTAAATTATTATTGTAAACAGTTCAGAGTTTTTATGAGTTGTACAAATGTGTCAATATTAATTTTCGCCTAATTTTGGGTCTACATATCAGTGATTCCACTCTCATCGACGTAGAAAAAACAAAAAACAAAAAAAAAAAACAAACAAAAAAAAAAAAACAAACCAAAAAAAAAAAAAAACAAAAACCAACAACAAACCAAAAAACACAAAAAAAAAAAAACCACACACCCACACCAGCCACAACACCCACACGAACCCCAAAAACAAAAAACACCACAACCAAAACCAAAACACACAAAAAAAACAAAACAACCCCCCCACCACAACCCACCCCCCCCTCCAACCCCTCCCACCCACACCCCCCCACCACCCCCCCCCCACCCCGAAAGCCCCCCCACCCCCCACCCCACCCCCCCCGCCCCCTGCCCCCCCCAGCCCCCCCCACCCCCCCACCCCCCCCCCCCCCATATTTTTTACCCCCCCCCACCCCCCCCCCACCTCCAATACCCCTGGACCCCCCCCCACCCCCCCCCCCCCAACCCCCCCCCCCCCAACCACCCCCCCCCACCCCACCCCCCCCCCCCCCCCCCCGCCCCCCCCGCCCCCCCCACCTCTCCCCCCACCCCCCCCCCCCACCCCCCACCCTCCCCCCCCTCCCCCCCCCCCCCCCGCCCCCCCCCCCACCCCCCCCCCCCCCCCCCCCCCCCCCCCCCGTCCCCCTACCCCCCTCCCGCCCCCTCCGCCTCTCCCTCCTCCCCCCGCTCTCCCCACCCGCCCCCCCCCCCCCCCCCCCCCCCCACCCGCCCCCCCCCCCTCACCCCACCACCCCCCCCCCCCCACCCCCCCTCCCCCCCACCCCTCCCCAAAGCACCCCACAAACACCAAAAAGCCAACCACCACCGACTACCACCCGTTTTGTACAGTTTCATACTTGCGTCTGCTCTTTTAACCCTTTTCTACCAATTCCAAGCCGTCCCTGTAGAAAATTCCATAAGCAAGTCCTAATGGTCAGTTTCCTTCCTATGTTCTATATGAATACAACAGGTCTCCAATACATAAACGACTTTTTGAAGAAACAAATCAACTTTTATTTAAAAACTATGAAATAGTAGGGGATCTCTAATTTTCAGAGACCCATGCCTTGTCAACATGAATGCACACATCACGTTCTCAAGCTAGGAGAGTAAAAATTAGTCCCAAATCATCCCGGTAATCTACTTAAGCAAGTTCTAAACGGGGCTAAATGCATGTGAAAATTAGCAAATTTACATTTGTTTTCAGCAAAATTTATCAACATCTCTAGCCCTACATAACTAATAACAAAGTGCATAATGTTATCCCATTTCATCCCAAAAAGTTTAAGAGCTGCAGGAAGCTTATATTATTCCATGATTTTCAAATGGAACAGGTATTCTTTAGATTTAAGCCAGGAACATGTTCCAATGAATCTGTACTCAAGTACTTCTCTGCAATTTAATTGTTGTAATATAGAATGAGTACGGTTAGGCCTATCTGTGAAGGGCTACCATTTGGATACTATAAAATCCCTACCGTGCCTAGAGGAAATGACTAGCCACTTGATGATTCACTTGCACACTGCAAAACATGTAGTAGCGGGATTTGTGTTGTTAGATCTACGAGCACTTTTTCCCTAAACACAAGCAGGGTCTGCTCCGTGATTTTTGAAAAATTGCAAATAATTTTAGGGATTTGAGGCAATGTAAACTATTTTTCCATGTGAAACTGTCAAAATCTATGTACAGGAAAGTATCAAATTCCTTCAATTTAATTTTACTACTACAGAAAGAGAACTTTTAAACTCAACTGCTATCAACACTAATACTGGCTTGAGTTTTGATGACCAAATACATTTACAAATCCAATAATTTTCAATTAAGCTTACATATATCTCTGGTGACCTCATATGAACTTTAAATGACCCTAGGGTTACCCCTGCAAATTTATAATCTTGTCCTAGACCAGTTCAGAGTAGGGTGTTGTATACACTTTCCAATGATAACACTACATGTCCAGTAAGTACTTCAGTAACATATAGTGAACATTATTGAAGATTGTTCCATTTCTTTATCAAAGTATAAACTTGGCACAGAAGTGATTCACAATCAAGTACTGATCATTTTAAGATATGGAACCACCTCACCGTCAATTATCTTCAGGTCACTGAGGGGTCATTTGGGGTCATCTGAGGTCATGTACTTTTCCGGGAGGTAAATGCAGCAATTTCATGCGTTTAATTAGCCGAAATTATTAAGTTTGAGTTACTGTAGCTCTGATACGAATTAATACTGGTATGAAATTGAAATTAAGTACTAAATTAACCATCTTCCCCACTAGTATGGGGGGTTACCCCCACCCCCACGAATGATTCCCTGTCCGCACAAAAAAACGCAAAACGAATATGATCCTAGGTTTTTAATGTAATTGTCGCGGTAAGTTCATCCTTTTGTGGTCATTTTAAGCGAACTAAATGTAGGGTACTACCTGGGGGTGGTCAGGGTGGCCTTCAATGTTTGGAAGTGGGGGGTCCAACTTGTCCTAATACTTTCCTGTGGAAAATGTCAAAATGGTACTTCGTTACTTATGATCTAACTGCAAGCAAATCCTGACAATATTTTGTATTTTTTTCTTATTGTTTAGAGTTATAACAGATAAGCTTCCTTTTGTCACCCATCATTGCCAAATAAATACCAATTCAATTTTGCTTGCATGAATGATGTTGAAAACCCTCTTGATTTTGGAGATTTTCAGATACCGACCATCTATCATATTGGTTAAAACTTGATATGTTGTACGGCATTTGAAGAAAGGATATGTAGCTACACGCTGATACCAAAGAAGATGTTTGCCCCTTAATTACAAAAAAATTGGTGGTGCTAAACCACCCCCCCCCCCCCCTAGGATGTAGTATAATTTTACCCTTTGGTCGGCCCGAGGGTACAAGTGCTATGACCCAATGGTTCATTTTGCTATCATCCTGACACACCCGTTAAGTTATTTACATTAAAAGTTTGGATCTGCATTCCTAATTTTATTGTGTTAATAATATGTTAATATGTGTCATATTGCTTAATTTATGCATTTTTAAAAATGAAACTAGCTGGTTTTGAAGAAATTATATTAGTACAGGCCTAATCTCGTAAGTGCTCTAGTTTTTGATTACCCTGCCCCTCACCTACTAGAAAGGTGAAGCAATGTTTTTTTAATTGAGTCCTGGTCCAGATACATTAGTTTTCAATAATAGAAAAATCGGCGCAATGATGGCCAAAAGTTTTTTGCTACAGTCATTTTTATATTTCACTGTAAATGCTCCAATTGGGCGATTTTGGGCCATGTTTTAGGGGTATGGAACACTATTTCTAAAAGTAACAATAAGTGGGGTTTTCACACTTTTCAAAAATCCTGACCAGCCTTGTTATCCTTCTACAATACACAAATTGGGACATTCACCATGTATATGTTTGTGGATAACCTATTTTAAAAAGAAACCAACATACCAAGAATTATCCTAATTTTGCCAAAAATGCCACTTATTACCCTTACAAATGCTATAACCTAAACTATAAGACTGAACCACACTTCATATCCAAACTGACACACCAAAACAGGTCTAGATTTTAAAATCACACATCTTATAAACCTGTTTTTTTAACTTTTACTCATGAATAACAATTTTATGATCATTTTGTGTTGAGAGTGTTGAAAGTATGCTCGAAAGTGTTCCACCCCTACCCCTAAAAATTGCTCTTCAAAATTTGACCTATTGGACATACGTGAAATAATAAAAAGCATTTTATAATATCAAATCTTTTGCCCTGATTTTACGAAGTTTTTATTATCCCAATCCCCAATGTATCTAGACAGGTTTTATCTAAAAAACATTACCACCTTTTGTAGGTGATGCACTAGACCCCAATATCATGGTCCCAGTCCGGACTATAACAACTATCTACGCCAATCCTATGAGAATGAAACATACATCTGTAGAAGTTGACCATTTTTTTATAAATACAAGTCTAGTAGTCACTTACATCAACAATTATGAAATGGTCAATCCGTTTAGAGACAGCATGATATGCTTGTGCTTGACACAAAACTAATTGTAAGCAGCGAAGTCATCAGGACTGTTAGAGAAAACGGAGAGCATTGGCACTAATCAATATGATGAATTTGGGTAGCCAAATTCGTTGGTAGCAGAAGTACTCCAGTAGGTGATTTCCACTCATGTAAAACAACATGTTTTGACTTCGAAAAATAGAACCAAATCTAATACAAAAGCTCCAGATCTCCCCCTAAGAGTGACTGTGCACGCTTTTCTCGCTATATCTATCGTGTCAAGTTACGAGATGGTAACTTGGACGATTCTCAAACATGAGAACCAAGGCTGCCCCTATCCTCTTTCATGCATGTAGTCTCCGAAGTGGCATCCCAAATGCAATCTAACAAAGTCCTTTGGCAGTCGATTCAACTTTCCAGCTCCACAGAACACACACATAATGTAGATGTTGTTATATTTGCAAGTGATCTGATCCGTGTTGATTTGGTATGGGATGAATACATGACATCTAAATCATATCTAGATCAAAGAGAGGGTGTAGAGAAACGACCGAGTGGACCACTCGTGCTATATTCTAGAAATTGCAGTCCCTTCTGTAAGGGTTTAGATGAGAACAAAAACTGAGCCATTCAAGTTTGTGTCAAATCACTTAGTATAAATGCAACTGACAAGCAGTAAAAACGTCATTTGTTCTCTGCCACGTCTTGATGTTGTAAATCTGGTCTTCCATGTTCGCATTCGGAAGCAGATGTACGAATCTTTACCATCCTTGATGCAGCAAGGGCAAGCTCAAGAACTACGGTGGAACTTTGTGATACAGATTGATGTGGTTGTACTGGCTGTGACCGGGACTTCAATCAACTGCATAGATGACTGTGGTGGCATATTGGACTGGTCAACTCATGCGATACAATTGGCAGCACACTACACATTGCACACTCTCTCTTTGGGTCCAGAAAAGCCCTCAGCTTTGGCATTCTTTTCATGCTTTTACGGATTTAACGTTTCATTCTTTGCAGGAAGGGGAAAGAAAACAGCATGGACCATATGAAAGCTCATGATGAAGCAAACCGCTGGCTGCCTTTGAAATCTCTTTCCAATTCCCTTTCATCAATTACTACCACCACTCTTGCTATCTTGAGCGACTTTCGTCATGCGCTTGTATGACAGAACAAGTACGCATGAGTTTGTCAACACTTCTCGCAAACACCGTCATTTTCAAAAATCCGAGCCTGGAAGGAATTATACCCATATATACACAGGCAGCTCTCATTCAACAACATTAAACGATGCAACCCTTCCGAAGCGGTATGTTTGGAGTCAAATCTTGGATCCCATTAATCCTTTTCCTTCACAAAGTGAATGGGTTGGCTTCAAGGGAGATCATTGTTGGGAGCCTTCTGTACACCACTCCCGGAAGTTATTGAAGCATGTCGAAACCAGCTGCTACGGTGGCAAGTGCCAAAATGGATGTACCACCCTATAGTAAATGGTACTGGCATCCCTGAAGTGCACAGCTTTAATGCCTTGTGGTGGTGAATGCTAAGAGATGACCATAATGAGGACTGTAATGTAGACTTTGTTTGAAGCTTTAAAATTGAGATGAATACGGGTGCTCTCTCCTTTAGAGGATTATTCATAGTTGATACTGCCGGTGCTTAAGAATGGCATAACACAGATGATAGAGGTGAATCAGTGATTGTGAGTAACAAGCTCCATTTTTGTGTCGCCTTGCCCTTTAGGGCTGGAAGACGCAAGGTCACTTTGTGGATGTCTGTTCTCTGTTAGCTGTTGTCTGTTGTGAAAAATAGTTAACATTTGCATCATATCTGCATACTTTCTGGCTTTAAACCAAATTGGCAGTCATAGGTGCCACATGGGATGGGTCAACTGTCACATACCAAGGTCAAATTGGTCATGTGAGGTCAAGTTGAAAGATAGGCGAAAGGTAAAATTAACCCTCAATTGAAAAGTTTAAGTTCAATGAGAACCAACCTTGGTTTATTGAGATTACATGCAAACCCTCCATATTTGTTTTTTCCTTTGTCAAAGGTCCACATATCAAGGTCAAAGGTCATATGATGCCTATCATTAACAAACCACGACAGCAGTCATTTTTATGATAATCAAGCATTATCTGGTAATTTAGAAATAGATCACATATGTACGAAGTTAAACACCCCTTTTATTATTCTTAAGCAATACTTTTCACAGTGCAATTGTATTTTTACACATGTTTTTGTGCACAATTTGAATCTGCTCTCAATCAGCTTATTTTTAAAAAATAATATTTTAATATTTGACCGCATTGACCTTTTCGTGACCTCTGGTTGACCTTGAGCTTGACCTGTGCAGGTGGTTTCCATATCTAAGTTTTTTCAGAATGGAATTATCTACCTCTCTGCCAAATTTGGTGCCTTTTAGAACAAAATGCCCCACTTGTTGCCACCTATCTGCTTACTATTCAGGTAAGAGGAGCCGAAGTTATCTTAATGAGCATTTTTATTTTACCGCCTCAAGCTATACCCAATATGCTTATTTTTACTACCAAGTGTGTTGCCCTTTACGTCAATGTAATTCATTAACCGATATGATTTTGAAGTTACACTTAACTACTACCTATATCCATCAATTATTGTAATGCACCCTATATAAGCACCAACTGAGTGAAATCAGTATTCTGGGAAAATGTGTACTTGTAAATGAAGACCTACGCTGAAAATATCCCCAAACCGACCTTAACGAGTTGTGATTTTTTGACACCATGTCACATCAGGTCAGCAATGCAAGGGTTTCATTTTGATATCCCCAAAAAAAGACACCCCCCCCGCCCCTGGTTGAGAAATTATTAAGTAATGCATTGGTCCTAAATCATGCCATTGCATTGTCAGGAAAAGTGGAGATCATTTTTTGTTCTGTTAATCCAGAAAGGGAATGAGTACATTATAATCTAACTGTATTCTGTAAAGTTTTGATCCTATAAAACTATGAAATATACATATCAAAGTAATTAAATCATTTAAATTTAATTAAAAATCAGCAAAGTGGGCTTTTTACTCCCTAAATAGACCTTTTACACTCAATCTCTCAGCATGTAATACTGTTTTGGGAGAAAATTTTGGTAGTATTATTTTAAACCATTTGATTACTAAAAATCACATTTTGACTCCAAAATTTATCAATTAATCTTACTTTGTCTCAGATGACCCTCAATTTGACCTCTAAATGACCATAGGTTTGACCTCTGCAGAATTTAGTCTTTCCAAGACCATGGTAGATGTTTTATACCCTTCTCAATGATACATATCTGGTATGTCCAGTAGTAACTTCTTGTTCAGTAAAAGGATCAGGGGTGATCTAATGATCACTTTTCGCCTCAAGCCTATACCTAATGGCCTATATACCTAAAGTGCGTTGACCTTTAAGTCAATGTAACTCATTACCCCATGTGATTTTGAAATTATGCTCTGACTACTACTTAATACATCAAAAAATGCAATGCGCCATATTTAAGCAAAAACTGCATGAAAACAATTTTGGGTAAAAGGGTACTTGTTAAAAAGATCCCTATACCGAAAATACGCCCCCATTTTTTAACGACCTTGTGACCCGTTGACCCCCTCATTCACCAGGTCCCTCTATGCAATGGATTCTTTTGATACCCTCTGTTAGAGAAAATTATTATCCACTTTATTATACCTAAATCATGCCAAATGAAAGTGGAGATAATGGTTGTTTGCTACCCCCCTATAAAGGAAAATGAGTACAGGTACAGACCTATTCCTGTAAAGTGTTATCATTTTGCATGATCATAGACTATTTTTTCATTTGAAACTATCAAATATAGGGGCAGTCAAAGAATCAAATTCCTTCAATTTAATCTAAAAATCAGTAAAATGGGCCTTTTACCCAAGAAAGAGAACTTATAGACTCAAATCTATCACACTAATAATGTTTAGGAAAAATTTTTAGTAGTAGATCTTAAAACCAATTTTTTGATTTCAAAATACATTTTACAAACATCCCAAACTCAATTAACCTTAATTTGTATCTCAGATGACCGCTCATTTTGACCTCTAAACGACCATGTAATCCCCTGCACATTTTTTATAATCTTGTCATGAGCAGTGTAAGAGTAGGGTGTGTACAACTTTCCATGAGACATTATATGTTCCAGTAGTACTTCATGTAAGGGAAGCCGACGTTACCTAATGAGCACTTTTACGTCTCAAACTATACCTAATATGGCTTTTTTTCTACAAGTGCGTTGACCTTTAACTCGATGTAACTCATTAACCCATGTGAGTTTGAAGTTATGCTTCTGCCTACTACTTCCATACATCAAAGAATTCATTCAGCTCACCATATTTAAGCAAAAATGAGTGAAAACCAGTACCTATAAAAATGGAACATATAGAAATAAACATTGTATGCCGAAAATAGGCCAAAAACGTAATGACCCTTGTGACCTTTTGGACCCCAGGTCACATCAGGTCACCGATAAGAAGAGGTTTTATAATTTTTGATATCCTCTGTTAGAGACAATTATATCTATATTTTGGTACCTAAATCATGCCAATTTGTCAATGACAAGTGGAGATAATGGGTGTTTTGCTACCCCTACCCTTATATTTTGCATTTGCTTTAGCTAGCCTCATCCTCCACGATGGCTCGTCAATATCATCACAAACATATATATGGGACAATATTTCGCGTTGGGACAATCAAAATTCTTAAATTAGACACTATTAGCTTTAAAAATATGTAACTTAAAAAAATCCTAACCTTTTGGGTGCAGTGGGGACCCCTTGCCACTAGACTAGTTTATGTACTGTTACAGGTAATCACAAATATTGCCATTTGCGATTGTAAAAAGGGTGGGGTCCGAATTTTTCAGTATACGGGTGCCCTCGTAAAAGTGTGGGGTCAAATCAAACCGGTGGGGTCAACCCCACTTCCCACTATGTTGTTTTGAACCTTACTAAAAGTCCGGCCTGACATGAGTTGCCTTGACGAATGTGCAACTTTTTATGCTGCCCACATAATCTTTAATTGATTTTTGAATATTGGGTCCTTTCCTTGTCAACTTCCTCAGCACATTCACCTCAAAAGCTTAATTCATTTAACCTCTTACAGCTGCAGGTATTTTATCATCACAATCGCTTGCTCTATGAATAACAATTAGCTGATGTAAGACAGCCAGTGTGCCAAACGGAAACTCCTGAAATTCTAATTGACCTTAATGATAAACTGATCATTTTCATTTTTTGAGCACCATGCATAATGTCCGACAAGCTCATATATGTGAACCGTTTTGCCTACTTAATTAAAAGAGGCCGCAACACACATTTGTTCTGAGGCAAAACCTTGATTGAGGCTACTACTGAAAGCTATGGATCTCAAAACTTTTATTTATTTATAACAGTCGGCATTTGTGCCAGGCAGCACACAAAATGCAGTAAATTTTCAAAGGATACCTCCAGAACAGCAAGGAAAGATTTATGAGAAGTAGTCCAATTTTAGATGCTGAGGAAAGAAAACCAAAATTCTTGGGAAAAAACCTGCGAGGACAGGTATGGATCAGCACCAAACACTGGCTCAACTGGGAATCGAACCCGGCTGCATTGGTGAATATCAGTGGCGTACCGACTGGGGGGCAGGGAGGGTAAGTTGCCCCCTCTGGCTTGAAAAAGCGGGACGATATGGGCCAACATGTGCATTTTTATCCTCTTTTTTGGGGAATTTCAACAAATTTCAAGCCAAATTTGCGCCCAAAATTAAAGAAATTCGGCAATTTTCGCACGATACGTGCACCATTTGTCAAATTCAGACTTAATGGAGTAAACACAGGGACGATTATGAATTTTGCCCCCTCTGGCGGGACAACCTTGGAATTGCCCCCTCTGGATCGACTGCCTCGGTACGCCACTGGTTGAATGGAGAGGAAAACTGACATGCTACACAAACTCGCCCTCCCAGCCATTAATATAGGACCTCCCTCTCAATACAAACACCTTCCCATATTCATTGTCAACAACTCTTTGTAACATTTCTCATTTGTAATAAAAGATGCATTGGGTTTTGATATAGGATTACTGGGGGTGGGGAAAGTTTAACTTCAGTGGTTCTCAAGCGATAACAAAATGTAAAAACACAGTATTTCATAGAGTTATTTTTTTCATGATTTTTAACAGAAAGGAACTATTGCAGTGTTTAACTGGGGTTTAACAATATTTCCCATGTTGTAATGGTGTATCACCTATGCTCCCCCCAAAACAAGAACAATGAAAATAAAAACTACAACAAAATATAACTCTCCAAAGACATCTATCTCCATTCAACATTATAATAAAGTATCCTGAACCAAAATACAAATGCCTTAGTTAAGACAACCAAATCCCCCCGTGTTCATTTTTTAATTGACCCCAAGCCAATCTAAATTTTACTGCTTTGCTAATTGGCCAAGTTCACGCTAGGCATAGTGATTCAGCTGCAATCATGATTTGCCCAGGGTAAGGTGATATTTCCCTGCAACGGCAATAAATAAGCTTGGATGGAGGAGCCTGCATCTCCAAGACGGCCGCCAAGATGGGGCTTCATGCAAGCTGGGATGTTTGAGTGAGAGGATTTCCCCGCAGATGACCCTCCTTCATTCTCAACTTGAGCTTGTGTGCAGCCAAAACATATCCATTTTAAGGGATGGGAAGGACTTCCCTGACATTGTAAGCAACGTGGAATTTGTCAAATGGTATTTAAACGATAAATAAACATGATCATTAATAACCTCCGATTTTTCAATTTTGCGAGACTATGAACGCAGTGATTTAGCTTAATTTATGTGGTGTTCCTATTTATGGATTTGTGTTCTCTACTTGATATGAGAGCCTGCACTTGCACCATACACCCCTCAAAGTACCGTGGTAAACAACTTTGCGAATTGTGATGTAGATGCAATATGAGGTTCAATGTTGCAAAGCCCTATTCAACTGTGCTAATAAAGTTGTTAACCACTAAAATGGTGGTTTTTTGTTTATATCTAGGGATTGAAATGGATTCGAGGCTGGCAATTCAGGACAACAATGAGAAAATACGGCCTTTCATCTGATATCAAAATCGATACTACGTCCGTTTAAAATCAGGGGGGTCCCAAAATCGATCGGAACACGCACCTTTAAGATCACCATATTCTACTTCTTTTTTAAGTGACATGGCCATAAATTGTCTCCGAATTACAATAACACATTCTAATAAGTTGGAATTTATACCGATTGAACCATCTACTTTTATTTTTCAAATCAATACCCTGAGCTTTTATATTTCCCAGGGGCATTTCATGGTCCATGATTTATTCATGACTTAGCTCTTAAAAACTTTTGCTATCCAAACCAACAGCCTAAAGGATGCATAC
The DNA here is from genome assembly GCA_023653785.1 of Ophioderma brevispina. Lineage (NCBI taxonomy): Eukaryota > Metazoa > Echinodermata > Ophiuroidea > Amphilepidida > Ophiodermatidae > Ophioderma > Ophioderma brevispina. The sequence goes on along the minus strand of JAMKCH010039372.1, from coordinate 36,169 downwards.
TGCAAATGCAATCTTCACAAAACTTTCAGATTATACAATTACCAATGACAGTGGCTAATGCCGGGCAAATTGGTTTACATCAGAGTTTCTTTGTTTTTTGACATCTTAATCTCCAAATAAATTTTGCTGAAACTCTACTGGTCTACCTGGGTTCAGCTGATAGCCTATTGGGCCTGATCTACTTTCTCTAGTTGCAAATGCCTGAAGAAAAACACCAAAAACATTGACTACGATCATGCCTGAAGTGGTTCCCCACATTCTGAAACTTTCACGCAAAATATTTAAGATTAATCCTCTCTAACCCAAACGCTATTCTTTTATACCAAAGTGCAATTATTAACTAAATAAATCATGTAGCCTTCTTTTGTAGCCAATTGGGTAAGTAGGGTTCATTCCATGTCCAATTCAACAAATCAAGTACAACATCACCTAAATGGTCAAATTTGGAAGTTATATCACTTTTACTTTTTGACTTATGGTCCCCAAAGTATGGTCTGAGTGGTTTTTGGGCCATTTTTGACCCCCTGTTATTTTAAATTGGAGCAAGGTGCATTTATTCTGTTCACATTTTGTCAATCTGGCGCAAAAGGTTATCCAGAAGGCCAAGTTTGAAGGATCTGAGGGGTGTAGTTCTTTACTTATGGCCCTCTGAATATTGAATTTCACACCGGTACATGTTTTTGAGGTGACACCCCTCAAATTTAAAATTGCTGTAGCGTGAAAACGAAAAGAGGTACAGAGCTCAAATTTTCAGGATTTTAGTTTCTCATGAATATTCTTTCAAACCACAAAAAGGAAAGAAATCCATGAGGTGATGGTGTACTCGATTGTTGAATTGGCATGGAATGACCCAGTAGTGAAAAGCAAATGTTTTCTCTGCATATTGAAGCCTCAGGTTAACATTGAAATGACATGAGTCCTGTATGTTGACATCCTGTTCCTACAATTGAGTGACCTGATTTTTGGTCAACCTTTCATTCTGGGGTTAAACTCTTTCCTTGAATAATATCATGATATGCACAAACACAGAGTGACTCAAAAATGTTCCACTACAAGTAACCATGTGAGGTACGCACATTTTCTTAGAGTATCCCCTCATTGGCTTGAACAACCTCTGGGATCGTCCCCATCAAAGGCTTATCGTAGGCAGCGTTAAGCGGTTCTTACCCTGTCTCTGATTGGCCACTTATTCATATAATCCTACAAATAACCAATCCAATCGGCTAGTAGTGCCCAGTCGTTAACAAAATAATACGCACTTCTGCATTTCCTTATTCCTTTTGTTCTGCAATGCAGAAGTAGCATGGCGGGCAGTGGTGGATTTAGGAAAAGGGCCCTGTCAGCAGCTTAAGGTGGGGCCCTTTAGCACCACGACGCAACGCAATATCGCACTTTAAAGCGACTAAGGTGTGGGTCCGAGGGGGCCCTTAGAGTCTATTTTAGGAGGGCCCCTGTCAGCAGCTGCTGACACTGCTGACTCTTAAATCCGCCACTGATGGGGGGGGGGGGCAGTTTGCCACCCCCAGAGATGTTTTGACTGGGAAAAAAAGCTTGAAAATCATGCTAAAATCTGCTATCGTCCAACCAGAAACATATGCCTCAAGAACCACCTCCAACCTGGGAAATCTGCCTCAAACCGGAATTTGCCCCTTCTGACAAGTAACCCTGTTACGCCCCAGAATGCAAATGCATGTTACACTCCATTCAGTCTCTTGGTAGAAGGTGGTATCAGTATGTATTTTTAGATTTCATCTTATTTTAATCATTTTTTGTTTGGAGATTTCTGTTTAAGTTGTTCAGGATTGTGTTTTATCACAACTCTGAAGGTTATGGAGGATGTTGCAATTCCATACTGCCTTCACAGAATTCAGAATATGGATAAAGAAATAGTTGCCTTTTATTTAGTACGGTTTGGACAAATATTATGCAGTTGAAACCAAAATCAACATTCAATTTCAAAAGTTGAATAAAAAAGAACTGACTGAAATATACTTACATAATCATACTGTTATTTATTCCAACAAGGAGAGTACCAAAACAGAACACATTTACACATTAACAACACCCCATCTCGAGGATACTAATTCATATTCTAAATCAAAAACATTTTTCTGGGAATTCTACCTATTTGACTACAATGAGATGTTTACACAGCTACTTCAACATACATGCACATTCCTTATGGTATTTAGGTCAAATGAACAGACTTCCTTTCATTTCTTCCTATATGTTTATAGATCTGACCTAGAATGGTATTAATTTCACATTCAAAATTGCAGAACTTATTGTGTGGGTGGTAACAGTTTAACTTCAATGTGGTCGAGAAAGTTTTTTCACAGTCTCACCACCAACACTTTTCAAGCACTAAATATGGATACAGCTAGATTTGGGTTACGGAATATTCTGGAAACGTACAGCCTCCCCTCTCCCTTAATTTGCTCAATCCCCCACTCTGCACCCAAAACAACACTGCTAAATCCAGGGGGTAGGACTTGTGCCCACCTAACAGCAACAGCGAATTCAAAATGGCACCAATTTCCGGGTGCTAGTCTGTTTTCAATGACTTAACAGTAGGAGGGCGCTCTTACGCATATCGAACGGTTACACACAGACTTGACTAAAGACTAGGCCTGCCTGGTCACGAATATTTAAATCTAAATTACGTATTGGGAAATTCACTATTTGCCAGTGGGGTTATTCCAACAACCCCCGAGGGATTTTGAAGTCCAATTTTTTTCCTACTTATCATGATATTACTAAGATCTTTTGAACATAGGTTTAAGAGATGATTTTGCAATGTCAATGGGGACCAGAATGCCATAGTAAATGCACGTAGCAGTTCCCCCAAATTACCCGTTTGAAATCCCCAATGCCCAAATCGACAAATCAGCACCCCAGATCAGCACATGCACACAATGCTAAAGATTATGCTGTTTAAAAAAATGTCTTGCATGTGCAATAAATCTCCCCAAGTGACTAATTGGGCTACAAAGTTGCCAGTTTTGCAACACAGGTAAAAAAAAACCTGCACACTATACTCTGGGTAAAAATTTCTCAGCCAAGTTAAAAGTATGTCCGCTGCCCTGAGTGGCGTACCCAGAGGGGGGAGGGGGAAGCTGCCCCCTTCCCCGTGGGAATCTTTCCCCCCTGAACATTATGATTTTGTGTATATGCACCAATGTACTGAAATGTACTGGCGCGAGGTCCTATTCACAAATTTTAATATATGCTTCCCCCTGAAATGTATGTGCCCCCTTCCCCCCCCCCCAAAAAAAAAAAGCTGGTGAAGCCACTGCTTCCCGCCAAAACAGCTGCACAACTGGTTTACAGGTAGATGCAGTTAATACAACACGCACATTTACCATAAGCCAAGAAAATTTTACCTTGCAGACTACAATCACGGTCAAAAGTGTGGGAAGACTTTCATTGGCATCCTTCAAAATATCCCCCCTCCCCATCAATATTGAATCCTGAGCCCAGTTGAGCCAACATTAATAACTTATAGAGGGCGTAATGGAACTTCGGCTAAGGCCTATAGTAACGTCCGGAGAAGATTTTGTTTATTACCTAATTACAGAATCAGTGAAGCAGCTAGCTCACGTTGTCCAACAATAGTATATCAGACAGTCTTTGGTCGGTAATCAAAATAGTTCAGAAAGTTGTTTATGATTCTTGACAATTATCTATGTCACATGTTACCTTGTTAAAAGAAGTTTGTAGAGAAGCAGCAAACTCGCGGAGAAAATGTATAACGTTAAGTCTTCAATTGAACACATTGCTGATGCTGGTCATAGTGTCTTGATTCTGAAGTTTCCAATGTACCAAAGACGAACGTGCAGTGCATTGTGCAGATGTTCGTTTTTCAAGTTTTCTTCAGTTTCAAGACTAGACGTATGCTTACAAATCATCTTACCGCAATCGGAATTAGTATCTCTTTAGAAGAGGTCTGTGAAAGTTGCATTTATAGAATTTAAATCTTTGAACGTAGTGATTAAATTTAGACGAAAAACGCTGTATATATTTGCACCGCTCGTTTTTCCGTGTGCTGTATGTGTATAGGGCCCTAGTTATGAGATATAACACCCACGAGGAAGACTACGGGGAAAGACGATTTCTACATATATTTTTACTTTTACTTATGTCCAAGGGTTGCAAAATTCCGGGAATTTTCAGAGCGAAATTTCCATGGGAATTTTGGGAATTAACGGGAATTTATGGGAATTTTAGGAAATTTTCGGGAATATGGGAAAATTTTCAAAACAATCTTTGAAATCGATACAAACTATAAGGTCTTTTTGTTCAGTTTAGGATAGTTACTCTGTACTACGGAAAATGCTACAGAAGAACATACAGCATATTTTAAACAACTGAGAAAATGAATAATTAAAAAAACAACACATTATGTTGGCCAGTTTATTTGTATTCTATCACGCAATGATTGTAGTTCTATTCGGAAAAAAACATCCACCATGAGTTACCTTAGATTTAGTGAGAATTATCTTCAAAATCAATGGTTTTGAATGCTTTCCTAAATAAGCATGAAAATATTCGTGGAAATCAGCCAACTTCCAAATGATTTCGATTTTTTGGAAATCCAAATTTCCCAAAATGGTTTGATGATGTGCATATTAATCAACCCAAAATACCTAATGTAATGTTTAAGGGTATACAATGTATTAAAACAATTGAACGCCTGGCTCCAGATTCAAAGAAAAAACGTGGCATTAAGTACATTACAAGCAGACGAATTAGAAATGTTTAACACTTTTAATAATTTTGTAAATTTATAATTGGTGTTATAGGAGGACCACCAAATGAGAATGTCAAAATTCAACACCTTTTGGTGTTAGTGTTAACACTATTTGAATCAGTATCAGAAAATGTAATTACATTTTCCAAATTGACTTTAAATCTGTAGACAAGTCTTAAGTTAGGTAAAATTTTGTAAGAAATGTCAAAAGGAGTCTTGCCAGATTTTAGAAACCACTACTTCTAATGAGTTTAATGTGCCGTTAGGGCTAAGCAACGGGTGCAATCTTGAAAAAAAACTATCAAAAGGGACTTGTCAGAGGGATGCTTAATAGCAAAAATATTTAAAAATTGCAAAGTTCAAAATGACAAATTCAAAGGTCCCTAATACAAAATTATTTAAAAATATGTCAAAAAAGTACAGTAAACAGAAACAAGACCATTACAATTATTTTAGTGGTAATGAACTTGGGAATGTGCATGGCCATTTGACCTTCAATGATTGCGTAGATTTCTATCAAGTGTATGCCCTGGCTAGATACCTTTATTTCTAATAAAAATTTGAAAGAATACCGTTTTAAAACTAAAGCCTTTTAAAGCCACTATCAGCTGATTTAGCTTAAATCAAAATAAAAAACAATCAAAAATCATTTGCATCTATATAACAACTTAGGTGTCCTATCATACCCTATAGGTGTCCTATCCCTAGAGGTTGTCCTTTCATACCCTATATGTTCCTTATCCTACACTTTTAAGTATAATTCCTGCAGATTGCAAATATTTGAAATCTGTTGGGCGGATCACGGAAGGGCCTTTACTTAGCACAAAAACAGTTACATAATTGACTGAAAGGCCTAACAAACATGGTTTTTAATTTTTCTCTGGACCACAAAATGTTAAAATATTTAAAAACTTAATAATTGAAAATTCCCGAAAATTCCCAATTTTCCCGGGCCCTTCAAAATTCCCCGGAAAGTTTCCGGGGAAGTTTCCAAAATTCCCGGAACTTCCCACCCCTTTGCAACCCTCCACAGTCCATAAATTATTGCGCCAGGTATACTAAATGTTGCGCTAGAAGTGACGAAAATATACCTATTAAAGCTCAATTTTCTCATTTTTGTGTATCGTTTCTAAGGACTCTTAAAATGCGATTATGGCGGTAATAAGAGTCACTTCTGAAGTTTCTAAGTTTAAAAATCCTCTAGTTCTTAATAATGTTGTAGAAGAAAATAGATGCGATTTTGCTGATCACGGTTCTGTAACGCTATGGAGTTTTCGGAGGGGTATTTGGTGCCAGGCGGGGCGGTCATGATAATAATGAATACAACTAAGGCAGAACAAACATTAAACAACGAAGCAAAAATCTGGTATTATCCAGTGGCCATACCCCAGAGAGGGGGTTGGGGTGGCAGGGACAGTTTCCTCCTCCCTTGTGGGAATCTTGCCCCCCCACCCCCCTGAAAAATTAGTTGTTTTTGCAAACTTGCAATGTACATGTGAAAACAACATAGGCCTATACATATTATTAAACAAATTTTATTATGTTCCCCCTCGAAAATATATATGCCCCTCCCCGAAAAAAGCTGGTTCACGCCACTGTAGTAGGCCTATATACATGTAGAATATTAATGTTTAAAGGCAAGAAAAAGAAAATAAATACTGCCAAGTAACTTGCCGTCCTCCCTGGCAAGATGGCAGTCTGGAACAGACATCAGATGAACTTTGACATGACCTTTGACATCATCCACATATGAAGGAACCCTATTAGCAACTGAACCCCAAAGTCTAGTTTTAAAACGACTAAAATTTTCAAAGGAACGCAAAAACGGAAAAACCTAACCAAAACCTAACCAACCTGGAAAACACATACATACACATACGGACATTAGCACCCTCGCAATACCCCTCTGCGTTTAAAGCCAGGGGGATAAAAAAAGGTGTGACTCAGCTTCCGCTCGCATAGGTGTACAACGAATGTAATTTTACCATATTTCTTTAAGGCGAACCTTTATCCAAGATAACTTGACACAATATACGCTATAAAAACAATTATTGAACACATATGGAGTTGGTTCATGGGGAACATGGAATTATACTACAATAAAAGGAAATTAAAAAGCATTTTGTATGACCATGCGCTGTTTGAAATTAGCGCTTACTATTATATGGGATATGCATTTGGGTTATGCATACGGACGGCACAGTAGCGTCATACATCTTAACACATGATGCTTTCATAATGTGTATTCATTGGCATGTATGACCTAACGTGCCGTGTATCGGCATAAAACGTTATTTTTTTTACATAGCGCGATTTTTTTTTTAAATAGCACATGGTCAGACTAGATCACTAGATGGTTTTAAATCCATTGTACATAGGTGTAAATAATTTAGTTTTTCTATGCAACCACTCGGATATGTGGTCAATATTTAGTTATATGTTATATTGTTTAATATTATTGTTGTACTGGGTTCTCCTTTAAGGTTTTTAAAAACACTTACTGTGCTCAAATGATCGAGATCTCGATCACTACATGTGGCAGGGTATTATTAAAATGCTGCCTTTGTGTCATTAGAGGTGTTAAGAGATTTTAACTTTAAAAAAAAACATGGTCAAGAAAAAAGAAATTTTTACCGCAAAAGTGACTATATGGAAACTCTTGTCCCAATGTTGATATCTAATAACATTAATTTACGTAATTTCCACTTAAAACCACACTCTGAATTTCCAAATTAAAAGTATAATCGCAGGAATAATACCATTTTCTTTCAGAATAGAATCTACCAATTTTTCTGAGTACCAAACAATGACTTAAAATAATCATATAATTAAGAATGTAAATAGGAACTACACACATCCAAAAACTCAAATTTCAGCACGGCAGTCAAATAAAAATGTAAGAATTACTATAAAAAACAGATCAGTCATGATTGAACGTGCAATTCATTTTAAAGGAATTTTATTGAGATCAGTTCCAACATGACCCTCATGCCTCTCTTCCATGGATCTACTTTATTCAGGCCAATGCAACTTTCCAGTTACTTATCTCTTCCACCCTGTCTGATGGACCCGAACAGGGGCCCCTTGCCAAGGCAAAAGTTATTACTAGTATCTATATACCACTCCTCCTTATATAACATCTGGAACGATCCATCCTCTTCTCAGACTGAGCTATGTCGACACCTTGTGCACAACCATGCCAAAGACATGGACATCACACAAAACTATATCTGGTTTCCTATGAGTTGGCAAGATGTCAAATCAATAAGAGAACAATAGATTGAGATGTACACTTTGATGAACTAGCACAAGTGGGGACATTTTTGTTAGAGCTAAATGGCAAATGAGCTTTATGAGGCTATTTCCCATCATTTCCTGGTGCAATTACCGCACTGCTGTAAGACCCTAATGCACGTTTGATGATTGCATACGCCAGCTGTCTAGTCTGCTATTTGAGTAAAAAAAAAAAAAAAAAAAAAAATGGAAACCCCCCCGGTGTTATTGAATGACTGGAATTTGTTGGAAAAAGTAGTTAATCCACAATCCTTTTCAAATTTGATGTCCACTATTTTGCTCTATACTAAGTGTGGCAGTCATACATGTAACAACCTAATATTACTTTTCTGCATTAAAATAGGCATGAAGCCTTTAAATCTGCCTTCCAATAGCAGACTTTTAAGGAGCGAGAGTGATACCCTACCAGCTCTCCATTTGTTACTCCTCTTGAAGATCATTTTTTGGTATGTACATTCAATAGTAAATGTTCTTATTTCTCCCCTGAATACTCCTTAATTTGACATGGAGACCACTACCTTTTTTTTAAAGACTGATGTCTGACGACATTTTGTGTGTATTCCTCTTGAGATGACAAAGCAGCCAACATGGAAATTAGACATATAGCCCTCTTTAAGCCTTAGGGAAAATTTGTTAAACTTTTGTGATTCATAAACGAAATTATGGTATAAATCTTACGCACATATATAATGAAATATCCCTAAATAGACTACAAATGTTTGCATGGTCATTTGAGTATTCCATGCGAGAAAACATTCATTTTCACCTTAACTTTCGAAGCATAGACGATTTAAGGAAGCCGCCCGTTTTTATTTACCTATCGTTTTGCCACAAGCCTGTTAGTCTTCAACACCATTGAAAGATGATCGGTGTTAGTCAAGTTCTGGCCTGTATGAAAGACTATCGCGTTTACTTTTACATTGGAAACTAAAAACACAGCTTTAATTAACGTTTTTCCTTAAACTATATAATTTATAAAAAATGTCTGACCATTTGTATCTAATTGTGGTTATAAATACCTGGATTCTTTAGAAATTAGTTTTTAATAAAATTTAGAAACCTACATCATACAAAGGAGCGCTACTCGGTACATTGAAAAGACTAGATTGCTGAACCACGCATTAGTGGGGTTCGAACACTGATCTCTATACAATGGATGGGAAACCTGGGCCTTCGTAATGACACGATGGCCATATTGGTCATCCAAAAGAGCCCAAGCAGTGGTTAAGAGTCGTCCGTTTAAAACAAAATTGTTCGCATTGAAATGTGGAGTAGCGACATAACAGACTACAGGCCAAGCCAATTCAGTGAGCTCATTGTATTTGCGCGGATGGAATGGCATGTCTCTACAACCGTGCACCCGGGATACACTTCTGTGTAAACAGGGTGTCTCTGAATGTATGTTTCGGTTCAGACAAGATGCCCTCCCTTGCTCCATTCATCTATATACAATTACGTTGTGTAGCCAATCCATTGTATAGAGATCAGTGTTACAGTGCGACTGCGAAGTCTGCGATAAAACTAAATTTTACGCGACCCCTTTTCAAATGTCCAGTTTTGCATGGATTGTTAGTGTTTAGGCAGCTAAAACATTTGTTTAATCACAAAATGATATCTAAAACCCCCTCTTAACATTTTTCTCATTCACCGAGGGTTTTAAAAAGGTTGTAGTTTTTTGCAATAAAAATTCTAAACGAATTCGCTCCTATCCTTTGTGTGCTCAACAAGTTCAAAAGGAGATGATGCTTGTGGCAAACTTGCAATGATAGGGCGTATGGGACATATTTCGCTGGGCTTCTGTTTCGGTATGCATGCGGCGTTGTAAAAATATACCACAGGGAGGGGGGAAATAACCCATGGTAGCTTCTATGATCGTTGTACAGTTGTGTATATTGGTCGGAATAAATCTAGCTTTATTTCGCAAGGAATACTCCAATGGCCATAAAAACCATCTGGTAGGTCTTATTTAGGGATATTTCATTATATTGTGCCGATAGATTTATACCAATTAAAACGCTTAACCCTAAGCTAACAAATACCAACAAAATGCCAATGCATGAGAGAGAACATACCACTAAGTCTCCCATCAAACAAGACCATATGGGTACATAATCACTGGCCGGGCCAGCAACACAGTAGTAACATGCTTATCCCCAGTCAAGACTGGGCCCAAATTTCTGACTTTTCTTTTTCCCACTTGCCTTATGCTCACTCCCTCCCAGAAGATAGGCAAGAAACAGATGGGCATTAAAGAGACATGGCACATTTGAAAAAATAGTGCCACCCTTATGATTTTTCATAAATTGATGATTTTTGCATGGTTATAACGCTTTTATAGACATAGCCTCTCAAATGATGACAATATTAAACCCAAATCAGAGCGCTTATGGGTAACATAACGATTTTATAATTAATGTCGCCAGCGACATTAATCAGCAGACAATGCGGGAAATTGTCGTTGTTTTGGTTAACACAAGAAAACACATGCAGAAGTTGATTCTTAAGGCATGCACCTTGTTTGACAGGTCTGTGACCTTTGCGGTTTTATATCAATGATATGAGTCTATGATATTCATGTAATAGACACATTGTGATTCAAGTTATGACAAACTTAAAAACTAGCCATACAAATTACATGCATCAGTCTTAGCCTCTTCATTTGCTTGTCCCTAGCTGTTCTGGGTATGTCTTTTTATGTGTAAATATTCTCTATTCTTCAATGGCCTGACATCATTTGCGAGCAAATTGGAAGAATTTCATATTTCTGAAAACTAGCTGCCAGTGCCGTTTAGAGTTGCGTCCCCACTAGCTCTCACTTTGAAAGGTTAGGATATTTTACATGGCTTAAAGGCCCCCCCCCCCCCCCCCACTGACTCAGAGATTTCGAAATATAATATTTTGAGTATAGAAATGAAAATAGTCATTCTAGAACTAAAGATAGTCACCTTAAAAAGGTCAATTCCAAAGTTAGAGGATGATAGGGGATTTCCGTTTTCATGCAGTAAACATTTATGCACAGTATAACAAGCCATAGGATACGTTGTATAACAAAATTTCCGGATCCGGAAATATTATACCGTGTGCTTTTTCTATATGAAGGACATCGATATGAGCTTAGTTATTACCACAATGATTAGTATATGGACAAGCATTATGTACATGCAAAAAAAACGATTGGTTTGAAAATTGAGTGCGCCCTCACGGGAAATCTGAGTCCGCCTTTAATTAGTCTGTCACTTGCCATTCACTGGAAGCAATTCCAAAACATGATTTTGTACACTACATTCAAACAATTGTACATTTCTCCTCTAAAAAATTCCACACCCCAAACCCAAGCATCAGATTGCAGTGACGAACACTAAATTTGTAATGTGATCCAAAATTTATCCGGTTGTAAAGTATTTTTTTTGTATGTAAATTGATTGATTGTGTATGTAATTGAGGATAATCTGGTCTGTGATGTTCTTGTTTATTGCCTGTACTCCTGGGTTCCAATATGCCTATTTTCGTTTGTGTATTAGCACCAATGCCCATCCGAGTGCCCCGTGGATTACTCGCTTGAGTGGATTGTTCGACTCACCTATTATGTCTCAAACATTAATGCCAAAAAATTGAATTGGAATCTACACTGCAGAAATATTTTACAAACAGTCCCTGGAATTTTGTTCTCCGCTGTTTTAATAAATAGGAATCTCACGGTAGGGAAAAAATAACGTAACGCAAGTATTAGCCACATTTTTTTTTTAAGGCCGACCCCAATTTTTCAAAAAATTGGAGTTTTTACACGGTTGCATTGGAACTGGCTAGTAAATATACCTGTGAATGTAAGCTTCGAAAATGTCTATGTGTCACAAACAGGGAAAAATTTTTTTTTTTGTACTAGATTAATTATTATCGGGGATCCCCGCGATAATAATTCAATGGCTGCGGGAGGAGAAACCGGCCTCCAATGTGACAATTGCCGGGAGGAAAAATAGCGCCATGTGGTACATGTTACGCTCATTCCATTAGTTGGTTGGAACCACGATCTAGGGCAAGTCAAGTAGAGGTTATTTTCTCGAGGGCGGTGGCATATTTCATCATGGACGGACATAAACGTACATTTCCAGCTCATGCCCGTTAAGTCCAATCGGGGATACCAATTCTAATTACAAACGTTATTTTGTGTGATAAATACGCATTTTTTAGCATTCTAGTTCGCAGGTATAGTTTCCCTGACAATTACCAACGTAACTGTGCAAAAAAATATTCAAATTTTGAACATCTGGGGGCGCTCTTCAAAAAATGTGCCAATATTGCTTTAAGCGTTATTCCCAAAGAACTGCCATATATTCAAAACAAGTAACAAGAAAGGACAATTTAAAATAAAAAAGGATAAAATTTTGGCATGAAAGTATAATGTTGGTGATGGCACGTCCTACAGAGAGAAAAATATAATGGGTGGGAACCTTTAATAGTTTTGAGTTGATTACAAATATGAAGAACAATGAAAGATCTGAACAAAGCTCTGTTATGTAATTATCTCTATTTGAAACAAAGAGGTTCTATATAGATAGAGGAAAAACGTTACGTAAATCTTTAGAAAATTCACCGTCTAGCATTTGTTTTGCCGCCACAAAGAAGAAAACCCTGGTACAAACAATAGAAAGCAATGGCTGTCTCCGCTTTTCCACATACTGTGGGTGCAGTTTGATATACACTATCGTTAGTAATACAAATTGATGTATGTTGTTAGAGGTGGCCAGGTGTATGTTGTAATAATAGTTGTAACTGGATCATTGTGCTCAGATTACTCTTTTTTCTTTCTAATGCAATGCGCGCTAGGTGAAAAAGACTGTATTCATTGAGGCCGGTTTATTTAAATCAAGACGAATGATGATGTCATTTCATTCGTTGTGTGGCCATGGGGGTAGGGGACAAAATTTTAACCACCCAATAGCACCCAACATTCTCCAATCAACTGATAATTTTGGCGGATTGTTTGTATCGAATTGACATTATGTGTGTTACAAGCACCCAAACTGATAAGTATTCCGTGCAATATTCAAATGTCCAGCGGCCCAGAACGGCCGGACGGTTTTGAATGCGTTTCACCCCGTGATTTGAAAGCCTGCATTTTAAAGGTGCAAGAGAGATATAAATTCAGGGCCCTTAAAAATCAAAAGTTCTTGATTTTTGCCCCTCCTGATGTAACGATTTCCATCAAAAATATTCCCAATCTGAAAGGATTAAGATGAGAAAGATTTATTGGTACAAAATTTGCAATTCTAATTTAGTATATAGGAGCACAGCAGATAGGAAATTCAGCCTGTGTTACATTGAAAAAAGCAAATCAAAATCAACCTATTTCTCTCTCTCAGACATTTTGGTACCATACATACAAGAGTAAGAAATTCTATTGAGTGTCAAGCTATTTGAAATTACTATTATGACACAATATTGGCGGTGCAATCAAAATCTCTTGTTGCCCTGTAAACATTCAAATGAAACATAATTGGCCAATATACTGTATTTGTAGGTGTGTGTTGAAAAAAATACAAGCTGGTTAGTAGGTTTCCAGTGGTTCAAAATTTCTAATTGAATTTCCAACGGGGATGATAGTGGCCCTTTACAAGACCGGCAATGTATTCATTACATGGCCCAAAGATTGCTTTAAAAAACATCCTCACTTGCTGTTACTTTAGTGGTTATCCTGAAAACCTCAAGTCAAAAAACATCATACTGACTTTGACTGATTTGCCCTATTTTCTGATTGACATCTGCAAAGCACTATTGTAATCAGCTTAATTAAGTGCTTGCTAGTCTGGGCAAGTCCTGCCTGCTGGCATTTTTCTGCATGACAGCGTATGTACTAGACCAATGATGTCATAATTATTGCGACACGATTTGCATTGGAAACACCAAGCAAACGCAGATTACCTCGCTGGTTGACTAGGCATTGCTCAGCTAATCTATGAATTAGAGTGTCCAATGGTAGCGGGGGATTTGGCTATTGGTGAGGGACACACTCTGTACATTGGTAGATCATTGACAAGAAAACAAATATTTGAGATTTTTTTTTCAATATATATGAAAATTGGTATTATACAAGCAGTAAGTAATGTTTTGATTTCTGCAAAAATGTCAAAATCAAGTTTTTATTTTTTGCAGGGAGACAAGGTGCGTTGTAAGATTGGGCACACATATAACATGATTGGATCCATACTGTACGTTATGTACATGGACAAAACTCGCCAACACTAAGATAATGAAATTAAAAAAAAAAAAAAAAAACAATTTAGATAAGAATATAAAAAATCTCACTTTTTTATCTGCCTTATGGAGGATAAACAGGACAGGAGATTTTTTGAGGATACAAATTTCCTCTCAATTTACACTTGATTGGAGCTAGAACACCTAACGAGAACGTTTATGTTTATTGGTCAAAAAGAACCAAAAGAAAACGAGTGCATCAATGATTCAGTAATCATCAATGGGATGGTTAGGTAATGTGTAGTTGTGGAGGGTTTTAAAGGTCATGTAGGTCATTACAGGTCAAATGACATATACCCAGGGCTTGGCCAGTGGTGATCTTGAGCAAGTTTGGTGGCTTATACAACTAACTTGAAAGAACTGTTTTTTAGATTGATTTTGGGGTCAAAGGTAAGGTAGGGTCATTGGCGGCTTCACAAAGGGCATATGGGCCATAAGAGGTCATTCGTATATACCAGAAGAGTTCTGGACCGGTGGTTTGCGTTTCTTTAATAGTATTTTTCCACTAGGCGATTCCTCGGATTTGGCTATCCCTGGTTTGCGAGCACCGGCTTGAATGGACCCTCGGGTTTTTTGCGGTTCCTTGGACCTTGAATGACCCCTGATGGACCCTCTTGCATGACCTTTAAAATTTTCATCCAAACAATCGACCCTGCCCCACCAAGTCTCGCATGAATATACCAAAGTTTACCCCATTGGAGCTCCTTTGACCTTGGAAGACCCCTGATGACCTTTGATACACTAAACAATACCCAGCTCGGTTTTTCGTAAGGCAAGGGGCACACACCCACAAGTGGCAGGAAGGTGCAATCCTCTGTCTCAGAGAACATATGCAGTCAGATCAGACAGAACAACAGTGATCAGACCCGAAAACTGATAAATTATTGGATGTGCAACAGGTTGAAACGTGGGGCAAAAGGTATTTAGGTCTTAGAGGTCAAACTGTACTAAATATATGAGTCCTACAATTTCCTGTGAGCATGTTTTGGTGGTCACTGTAATTTATTGCAGAAATTGTATATACTAGTGTGGAGACCGCACTACGCGTGGGTCTTCGCTAGCGGAGTAGACCGGTAGATGAGTATACTGGAATGTTCAAAAACGAACGGAACCAAGGTTATGTATTCGACCCCTAATTAGCGCCCAGGGTGCTTCATATTCATATGTCAAGGCATGGGTATGAAAACACAGCCAAGTACCCAATAATGACCCTACATGACTTCTGACCCAAAATGACCCCTCGAAAATGTGACACAAAAGTGGTACGGCAAAACTTACACCCATATCAAAAACTCATCCATAGTCAAAGCACGGCCAAGTTACCCAATAACGACCCTGGATGATCCTCCCGCGACACCCCCCCAAAGAGGGGAACCCTCGAAAACATGGCCAACAAACTGTTATGGCGAAACTCTACCACCATACAAAACTATATACATGTCAAAGCACAGCCACACAGTTACCAGCTAAAGACCCCTGGATGACCTTCGACCCAAAATGACCCCCCCCTCGAAAACATGCCACAAAACTTGTAAGGCGAAAACTCTACCACCATACCAAACCTACTCCATAGGTCAAAGCACAGCTAAGTACCCCAAAAAAAGACCCATGGATGACCTTTGCAGAGCTGCAACATTTGGGAATCAGGAGATTTGTTTGGGAATCGGAAATTTGATTAGAATCAGGAGATTTAAAAAAAAATAGCGAGCATTTCAGTGTATACCTCATCAAGAGGGATACAGCCAATGGAGATTGGTTTAAAGAATCAAATGAAGCTTCCACATTTAAGGAAACTGTCAGTAGGTACTTAGTCATTGGATTTTTTTTTTAAAAGATGACATGAAAAGTTGAAGTAAAAAGTCAACTTTAAGGTTCGTAACGTGAACACGAAGCCACCTACATAGGTTATGAAGCATCATGAGATAGAGCTCTTTAAAATAAAGCTGTCCGAAAAAAATTGACAAGGGCTCCGCCCGTAGGACAGCCCCATTTAAGGAAACGTCAGTCGGAACTAAGTACCCTATGGAGATTTAAAAAAAAAATTATTGAATGAAAAGTCGAAGGGTAAAAGTCAACTTTCTGTCAGGATTACTAACTTGAAAACACTGGAGCCATCTACTACAAACATATGAACTGCACCATGAGATCAGAAGCTCTTAAAAATAAAGCTTTCCCGAAAAAAAAATTGACAGGCTCCGCCGTCTGACAGACCCCCGTTTAGGGATGTCAGTGGGAAACAAAAGTCCAAAAGCAGGAACTAAAATAATTATAACCTAACACTTTTCACTAATAGCAATGAGTGGAGCAAGTTCAAAAAGGCAAACAGCAAAATCACAACAGGTTCATTATCTGTAGCTATCCCTTTGGACCACTGGAGTTAATTGTTAATTCACTTTACGACACAGCATACCTATTAGCCAGTTAAACGGTTTTTACATATAAAAATATTGCTTGCTGGTCCATCCCGAAAGTCGGGAGGGGAACGAGGGAAAAAACTATGTCAGAAACCAAAGAACTTATTATTTTTGCCTAAGAATGTGTTACTTATTTTCTTACTTGTTATACGGTTTTGTTATCTCACCACCACCATCATTTTTCCATCGACCCTGCTGAATGACCTTGAACCCCAAAAAGAACCCCTCGAAGATGTGACCATAAAACTTGAACGGCGAAACTTACCACCAAACAAAAAACTCAGACCATACGTCAAAGCACGGCCAAGTTACCGACAAGGACCCATGGAGAGACAGTTGAACCCCAAAATGACCCTCCAAAACGTGACCACCAAACTCGTACGTCGGAGCTCTACCACCACCACCAAATTCGATCCGTATTGGAAAAGGACGGTGTGATTTTTGACAACAATTAGCCGGACAAAACCCACAAGCCCACCAAAGTTGATTTCTTTAGTAATATGATTTGACCAAAATGGGGTCAAGGTCACATAGGGACATCATTAGAGGATCAAAAAAGGCAACAGGGGTCATCATAGGTCATTCTGCGCATATCAGTAAGAGTCCTGGACCAGTGGTTCCTTAGTTTGTCATAGCATTTAGTTTCAGAAGTGTTGTTTTATTATGTAGATTGAACAAAGATGGGGGGTTCAAGGCCAGATAGGGTTCACCTTAGAGGCCACTCTATATATACTCACTATGAGACTTGGGTCAGTGGTTCTTTTGACTACGTGTGAAGGTAATCGGCAAATGAACACTAACGTTACATTCACCTACAGGTTCCCACGGCAATGCTTACAATGATCTGTATTGCAGCAAGCCAGGATACCAATCGTATATGCCATTATCTTTCTACAGCAATACATTGACGCTTAGTTGCACACGTAAGAAGGATATCAGAGGGGTCACTGGACATACTGGTTAGAAGAGCAATTGTCGGGGTTCGGTTTACGGGCTTTTTTAATTCTCTTTAATTGTAGTATTGTTTCGGCCACTTTGAAGGAATATCCTCTATCAAAAATAAGGATTATATTGACAAATTTCGCTGACTCTTGTTGAACAATTTTTAGATATTCCTAGTCAAAAATGTAATTAATTTTTGGCAGCCTGTGTTCAAAGATTTACACTTAGTATTGATATGCTTTACGCCACTATTTTCACATTTTTTCAGATTTTCAACGAAATGGGGATATTAAAATGGTAAAAGTCGAATGTAAGGACAATCATGGGTTGAAGCAAACGTCGACAAAAATATCTAAAACCGTCCAAAAGTAAGGCAAGCGTGTTGTCGTCCCAACTCGCAATAGAATATAGTATCCAGTGTAGGGTTATTAAAAATATTCCGAAGTATGACCACCGCGGTCGCAAGTGAATACCCTCTTTGTTTATCATATATAGGGATCGAATATTATATCCAGAAAACCTAATATATGTAAAGTGCCTTCAACTTTCAAGGACCACTATAAATTCCAAGACTGGGTTTCAACAGTTCACTGTGTTTAGCATATTTATAGGAATCGAATATTTTATATATAGAAAACTAATATATTAAAAGTGCTTCAACTTTCAAGGACCAATTATAAATTCCAGAAGTGGTTTTCAACAGTTCCAAGGTGCCTCAAAACGGTCAACGTCGTTTGTTAACAGCGTTTAGAGTGAACAGCACGCTGGGCATATGGTCTACATTGTCGCAGCAATGTTGTCCATTGTATCGAATACAGCCAACAAGAACTTACTAATGACAACAGATAAGGTTTCTCAGCGTACCCCAAAATTGTTTCTCAAAGACCTCCAAAAAATTAACCAATGTACCATAACTAACCAAATTCTAAACTTTGCCTCGAAACCAAACAACCAACAACCCACAACTTTTCACCCATCCTATACCATAAAACACTATGAATAGGTCAGTATAAATGCCATAATGGGAAACAAGGCTTGCCTTCTTCAAAGAGGCCGATACCCCGATACCAAATTTGCTAAGGTAACGGACTTAATAATTTTTTGAAGTTTGCTTTTACTAAAAGTATGCAAATTAACTTTTGCTGAAAATTCTTTGAGACTTGGTTGCAAAATAACCCGAGTATAAACATACTGAAAGTCTGATCTTCAAGTTAAAACAACTTCTTTTGTTGTCATCTCTATAATAGTAGGGAGACCTTAATCCAGGGAAATTTGTTACACTAATTTAATCAGTTCACATGAACTCGCACTGGTTTGACATCAGTCCCTGTAAGCCTGGTAGAATGGTTAAGTGGTAACACGAATCACCATTTCATTTCGCCCAAAGAACTCACACTAGCACGGTTAATAGGTGACACATAAACCAAGAGCATTCAGTAAGAAAGACGACAGGCATGGCATAAGATGATGTCCAAAACTTGACAAAAAGATACAAAAGTCACTTAAATTGCATTCCAGTCACTACCAAATTCCAAAAAATAAAAACCTACGGCGAAACGCCCACTACCTCCCGAAACAATGTTGCCGAATTTTTTTTGGGGGGAAAGAAAACGGACATAAAACGGCCCGAACTAGTTTCGCCAACTATAAAGAGCCGACATATTAAAACCGCCGTCTCGATGAACAACTAATCCATCAATTCATGAATTGATGGAATAACAAAAAATCTATGTTTTGAACGGCATGCGCTATAGTATCGTCCATAGAAAAGGCCCTGCTTTGATTTTGTGTCGTGCACGGCAAGGAAAATGCAAAACATCATCATTTAATTATTCTTATTAATAAACTGCGGAGGCCCCGCGCTTTGCGCGGGGCTCCCCTAGCTGAGTAAACGGGGGAGCGTCACGAAAACGGAGAAGTCACTGACACAGGAAGCGATCATTAAGAGGTGACACAAAGTGGCTACACCGCCGCAACCATATACGTACCAGGCTATGATTAAAGCAATTTTGGAAATTGAGTCCATGTTCTAAGCTAGGAACCCCCTCTATCACAACATATACCGTATCGTAGGCCCTAATCGTTTTAATAGCTCAGTTTCGAATTCCCATCATATCCTGTAACTAAATATACGAAATATAAAGTTCAAATAGACCCTTTTTGTCCGGTAGTTTTCACCCTAGCAACTTCTTATGGTTCTATAAAGAACATTAAAAAAGTTCTAATGAGAACTTCTAAATTTAAATAGGAGGCCTAGGAATGTTCTGTTCAATATTTTGAAGGTTAAGCAATGTAGAAGGCAATGGTGACACTTTGGTTTCTAAAATATTTTGGTGGCCAAATAAAAATAATTTCCTATTTCTACCAAGAACCTCTAAAGAGTGCTTTGTTTTAGGGTTCCTAGCGTTTAAGGTTCTACAAAGAACCCATTTCTTGGCTTACAGAACCTTTTTTGGTTTCTATGAAGAACTCTCAAATCTTCACTGGGTTCTTTTATAGAACCCAAAAAGGTTCTGTAGCAAGAAAATGGTCTTTGTAAAACCTTAAACTATAGGAACCCTTAAAATAGGATGGAGTAATTAAAGCCACCTTCTGAGGTTGTAGCTCCTTGTAGTTTCCATTTTGTAGATATTAAACGTCAATATTTCGTCCCGTAGAACCCAGCGTTATAAACTTTCGATCATTAACTTTTTTTTCTTCTCAAAAGTACTCACCCGCGTGCTAAACATAGTCCCGCACATCATTCTTTTTTCCTTTATCTCCTCAAACTTCCGTTTAAAGTTCTCGAAAGCGGAATGCCTAATCGATGTGTGAATCAAAACAAGTATCAAGGTTCCTGTCGTGCCCGTAGTTGAGTTGGTATTTTCTACCTCGCAAACCCGCAAACCCCAACCCCCATATTTAAATTTGTTTGCTTTTTCTCTTTTTCTAATAACCCTAGGCCTACTAGTGTCCCGGGGTAACCCTAGGCCGACCTAGTGTCAGATTGCACTGGAAACTTTCCGATTCTAAGGCATTATACACTCCCCCCGGTCCTCACCGTACCCGGGGTCCCACATATCTGTCGGCAAGAAAGCGTTGGAGAAAAAAAAGCTGTACATCCTAAAAGTCTCAGTATTTTGTTTTCTCAAACTCTCCGTGCAAACTATTATTGAGGTATTTCACCTCGTAAATTTGCACCGCAACCCATATTCAAATTGTTTTCCTTTTCCCTTTTTTCTAATATGTAATAACCCCTGTATCCAGCATACCCGATTATATTTTTTCTCATAGGCCAAATTGCGTTATACCGGCCGTATTCATATGCTCTATGCCTAACTAATGTACTATAAAGTGCAGGATTGCACTGGAACGTTCCGTATTCTTAAGCATTAATCCCCCCCCCCCCCCCGGTGTCCTCACCCGTACCGGGGGGTCCTCACAATCTGTCGTGCAGAAGCGTTTTTGAAGAAAAAAAAAGCTGTACATCGCTTAAAAGTCTCAGTATTTTTTGTTTCTAAACTCTCCTGTGAAACTATATGACAGAAAAAAAAGCGCTATAAGATTTATGTAGGATGACAGTCCCGGTTTTGTTGTAAAAGTAATTATGGCACGGGTACTCAAGTCCGGGACAAATGGTGAAAAACTAGGGCAATCGAGTCAGTGACTCTTCACGTAACTTAGTTTCACGCTTTATACCGTTATCGTCTTGGGCCCCGGACTGTGGCTCCGCCGGACTATATCTAATTTCACACCGGATCCGCCATGCAGTGACAACAAATTCTTGGCGCTTGTACGCTGTCACTTGCACGCAGTCTGCGGCGGCCGTTGCTATACCTATAGTTACGCAAAGAGAAAGCGAAATGGTTTTTAAACCATAATGCAACAGCGACGCGCTTTAGCTAGCAAAATCCACAAGTTGTCTGTTATTTCCATAGTAACTGAATAGTTTTGATAAAAATGAATGTCCAAACGCCCCCTGGCATGGTATACCCAACCCGTACAAAAAATCAGAATCGGAGATAGAGCCATCTCTGAGAACACTCGGGAAAAAGGTTGAGAAGAAGTTGGTCTTTTATTATAAGATGGCGGCATATTTAGCTTATTCACTTCAGGTGCGCATCGCTAATACATGGTTAAAGCATTTCCTACTATCATATGCAAAAAAATTGTGGGTTTGAAAAAAATTGAAGGCTTCCTTCTCAAATATCTCCTGTCTCTTTAAGTTTGGTGACGAAAATCTCATCTACTGTAAAGCTTATTAGGGGCAACCCATAAATACTCTACCATCAAATAACTTTCATTATTTACTGGGACAATTAGCTTAGACCTGACTAGAATGTTTATTGCTTCAAGCTATTTTTGTAAAATTATGAACAACCCTACGACTTGTTTTGCTAGCTCTTCTGAGGCTTTGAATCTGTTTACAGCTTCCTGATTGAAAGGATTGTGTTAGTCATTCCATCAAATTTATAAATGTGTCATCAATCAAAAATGGCCAGGTAATAAAGAAGATTATGAGTAAAAATTTGACATAATCAATCCACTGGGGCCAAAGGCTGCACTTTGATTTTAAATGAGTTATCATAAATGTCAAAGTGACCATTAACCACCTGAGGGATAACACTTTTCTCACAGTGTCTATGATTGGTTCATTAATTACATGTATCGCAGGAATAAGGCTAAGTAAACCAATCAAAATAGCTCGTCTATATAGTTCTACAAAACTGTAAACTCTCCTTGCCATGTCTCTTGTCATGTATTTTATCAGTTTTTGCTGCCTATGCCTATTTTTGTTTTTTCCTCAGTTGAATCGAGTGGATCCGATGGTCCCATAGCGCGTAGAAGTAAGGTTTTTAAAAGCATCATGTGAGGCAAGAAGGCGTAAAGTGCAATAGCTGACATTTGCCCAAAACTTTCCCAATCAAATATATTATTATGCAGTACAAGTAGCTCTTCAAATTGGATTCTTCAGGCAACACACTAACTTGAAGAACCATTTCAAGAGCCATGACTCAGGAAAGATAAAAGTCATCCTATAACATTTAGACTTATGACCTTCTTGCACTCACGATGCACTTATTTTTTTAAGAATAGAAGTGAGTGATAGCCATGGGGATCTGACATTAAAATCATATACAGCTTTGAGAAAACATTGTGTTTTAAGAACAGTTAAGCGGCAATGGCATATTTTTTCACAAAAATTATGAAATTTCTACAATTTCCTCAAATGATAGTCTAGGCCATTGGAAGAAAGAATAGAAACTATATTTTTACCACATAAAAAATTACACATACACCAAAAACAGTAGGGACGTTAATAAGAATAAAGGGTGTGCCAGTATCCTTTATGGGCGAATTAATGTGGCCGATGTCGGAAAAAATAAATAATGGACGAGGCGCAGCCGGTCCATTAGTTTATTTTTTCCGGCCGGAGGCTACATTATGAGCCCAGTAAAAATACTTGCAAACTTTATTCTATTATTACCGAAAAACAGCCCCCACCCCCGTGATTTGTATAATGAGAAAATAGATTTCGGACCCATTATTGGCAGAATAATGGGATAGATTAAATGACCATGGAAGCTGCCATTTTCAAAAGGCGGTTCTCGAACCACAAAGGGTCCCCCGCCGTCGCGATAGTAAATGGAGGGAAATATAATTTTAAGATCACAGGGAGAATTGTGATGGAAATAAGTGGTTCTCAAACCCATGAGGCTGATGGGTGGCGCCATAGCAGTTGCAATTTGACGGTATCAAAATGTTGATACATTGGCCATACAACTATTTGCAGTTATTGGACCTTAGATGACCCTACTTGACCTGAATGACTTCACAATTTTCGGTTTAAAAATGTGACCACATCAACAATGTTTCATGACCTACCACTTGTTGAGTTAGTTGACCTTGAATAACACCCACGGACCTTGAAATGATCTTCAAAATTTTCGCAATTGATTGATCAGTTTTTCATGACCATACTACCATGTAAGGATTTGACCTTGGATGACCCCACATGGACCTTGATGAAATGACATCAAAATACTTGGCACTGAATGTGGACACACAACCACCAATTTCATCATCCTACCACATAATGTGATTTGACATGGGACTAACCCCGCATGACCTTGAAATGACCTTCAAATTTTTTGTGCACTGATATGACACACACACCAAGTTCATCATCCTACCACCTAATTAGTGGTTTGACCTTGAATGACCCCACCCATGGACCGTGAAAGGACCTTCAAATTTTTTGGCAGTGAATGCTGAATCCACTCACCAAGTTTCATATCCTACCACATTTGACGAGGGGTATAGCATTGATCCCATTGACCGGAATGACCCGCATAATGACCTTGATGAAATGACCTTAAATTTTTCTGGCAATGAATGTTGACCACATCACCAAGTTTCATCATTACCAAAGTGACAAGGGCTTAGAAGTTCATTTCCATTGACCTTGAATGGCCCCTGCATGACCTTGAAATGACCTTCAAATTTTTCGGCACTGAATGTTGACACAACACCAGTTTCAAATCCTACCACATTGACCAAGGGATTATAGCAATTAATTCCATTCAGTTGACCTTGAAGACCCTGCAGGACCTTGAAGACCTTTCAAATTTTTCGGCACTGAATGTTGACCACACCCAACAAGTGTCATTTCATCCTACCACAATTGCAAGGGCTTATAGCAATTTAATTCATTGACATGATTGAATGACCCATGCATGACCTTGAAATGACTTCAAATTTTTCGGCACTGAATGTGACCACACCCACCATAGTTCCCAAGTTTCACTCATCCTGCCACAATGGTCAAGGCTTTTAGCAATTTAATTCCATTGACCTTGAATTGACCCCGCATGGACCTTGAAATGACCTTCAAAAATTTTGACACGTGAATGTTGGAACAACACCCACAAGTTTAATCATCCTGCCGCAATTGCCAAGGCTTTATAGCAAAATTAATCCTTTTTACCCAATGACCCTATTTTTGACCATATTTGACTTTGACCCAGCACAGCCCCACCTCCCGAAAACTATCAACCCTTACTGGGTGAAAATTATGGTTGCGAAGATGGACACCAATACTTGCTTAGATCAAAAGATATCGTTTTGTTGTTTACAGGTTTTAAAACAATATAACCCTATTTTTGACCAAATTTGACCCTATTTTGACCATATTTGACATTTGACCTACCGTCACATGACCACTTTACTTACCAGCCAAGGCCTACTTGAGCTGCATCTATGTTGCGAAGATCAAGATGGACACCCACACTTGCTTAGTCCAGAGAGATTGTGTGGGACGCACACACACACGGAACACACACACGGACGCAGGGCTTGCTAAGTCCCCCTTTGCCAACTCAAGTTGGCGGGGAGGGGGACCAATAATGGCAGGCAGAGGTAATAGAATAAGAGTTAAAGACATTCAGGTAATTTGTAGGCTAACTTTTAAGTTTTCCATAACTTTAATCATCAAATGTGTATATTACGGAATATCATAGACTCGTACTCATTGATATTAAAAACCACAAAGGTCACAGGACAGTGAAACAGGGTGCATTGCGTGGGGAAAAACATGCATTTACGGTCGTTGCGTTTTCTTGTGTTAAACGCATTTCGTTTGTCGGCTGAATAATGTCGCCGGCGACCTTAATTATAAAATCGTTCTGTTTTACCCATAAGGACGTGATTGGTCTTAAATCATTTCAGGTGAAGGCTATGTATATAAAGCTTACAACCATTGCAAAAAAATATCGATTTTGAAAAAAATCTTGCAGGGCACACTATTTTTTTTTCAAAAAATTGGATGCCAGTGTCTCTTTAAATTAATTTCCTAACACAAACTTGGGCCATAGATACTGAATTAAAACAGCGCAGTCGCTAATTCTGCCAGGCCCATTTAACCTGAACCATTTCACATTGACACAAATGACAACCAAACACAAACCAAAAATAAATTTGTGGGCTTTCATACTAAAACTGGACTTAATGAAATAATTACGGAAATAAAAAGTCATGTATCAGTATGGGTGTCTAGCTTGGGGGCGGCTTCACAGATGAGGTCTCATGCCCATTAATTCGGCATTCCATTAAGGGCAAGGGCAAACACCAGTAATCTCAACTTGTCCGACTGGTTCCAGATGTCCATGGATCCTTGCACTGCCAAAAAAGATTAGGTAATTTCGGGGTATAGGCAGGTCAAGGAAGGAAACCAGCGAGGGGAGGGTTTGTTAATCTCTCACACAGTTTATCATTCTTGATTAGATTAGATAGGGGTGAGGTGTCTAGCGTTCATGGCAATTTGGCAATCCCGGGGAGGGATGTTGGTGACCTATCCAGTACTTTGAGAATACTAGTAAATGAATAGTGGTTACGTCCTTGTTTTTCAGAGAAACTGATTCACGGTACACCGTGGTATAACAACAATCATCAGTTTAGTAAGCAAAAATTAAAGGGGAAATAACGGGCACAAATCTTGCAAAATATGCCAAAAAGAATTATAGACTTCTGATATTAAAGGTGTAATGAGAGATTTCAAAATAACAGGTATCCCTAAAAAAATGTAAAAATTCTGATGTTTTGCAACTGGTGATGTAAAGCTTTATATTAACAATATCCCCATCTGGAAAGATAAGCTGAAAACTGTTCTTTGGTACAAAAATTGGTGAAATTTCTAATTTTGTATAGGAACAAATACGAAATTCAGGCCTATGTTTTTCTATTGAATATAAGCCTAACACAAATCACCTTTTGTTTTCATTTTTCGTTATTTCTGTAGCCAAATACAAGGTAGGGAATCTATTGTGTGTCTAATCTATATGAAATCATAATACTTACTACTAAACCAAAGTTTAAATCCAGTTTATCCCAGTCAACGGGGGTGGACGGATTCACCGCACATTTGCAGCAGCAACCCCCTGGACATTTTTACGGAAATATGGAAGCTGAATCTCTTGTTGCACCTTTAACCTTTAAAATTTACATTTTAATTTTATGTTGAATTTTAGTTTGATGAAATATGATTGATGTATAATTTGAGTTAATTGATGAGTTTTGTTCGAATCTAACTTAATGTTTCATTTCACTTCGAACACAGGCTTCATTTGATGACTTTATCACTATGATCCTATCTTGCGAAGAAAAAATGAAAAAAAAGTGCGAAAACCAGGGTGCCCATCGAAAAAATCCAAAATGGCCCCAAATTGTCCAAAATTTGATTTGTGACCAAACTCCATTATTTTGATTTCATTTGCTTAATTTTGGTGGCAAGACCCATGTTTTGGGGTGGTATATAGTAGGAATACTGCTATGCACTTTCACCTCACCATAGCCTTTAGTTTTTTCAAATGCCGTTTTTGCTAAAAATGAGCTATGAGGGCGCTTTCCATAAATGCGCCATCCGATGTGGAAAGTGATTTTAACATTCAAATGTTGAATGAAGAGAGTATGATTATGAACACTTGCTGAAAAATTTGACTGGCGTGGTATTGCGGTTTTAAAAGGTTTTAAAACTGTAGGCTATTTAATGTCATAAAAATGCCCCTCCATGAAAACCCACAACGTAAGAAAGGTTGTTTGACCCTGTATATTCCAATTTGAGAGTGTTTTGTCAAAATTTTAAATCGATGCCACAGGAAATGGTAAGATGCAGCTCTAATCTTCAGGGAAAAGTGATGCATAAACAAGTATGATGAGGGCCCACCAGTTAAAATTTAAAACTTTTCATACGATATGTACTTTTTTGGAAAGCGCCCTCGCAGTCAATTTTAGGCTAAAACTGCCATTCGAGAAACGAAAAGTCGTGGGAGATGGAAAGTTGCATAGAATGATAATTGAAGGCCAAAAATGGGTATATTGACACAAAATGACGTTGATTAAACAAAAGCTTATCGAGTTAGTTATGGTCAAAAAACATGATTTTGGCCAATGGCAGCCTATTCTTGGATTTTTTTTCGTTGGGGCCACACTGGATTTTTGCACTTTAAATTGTTTTTCTTCGAAAATGGGATATAAGCATATATGAAGTAATCATTTTAGCTTGTGTTCGAAGTGATCTGATACTAGGACCCAAATATGACCCTCTATAGCCCACCTCACGATTAGAGATATGCAGTTGGTCTAATTATTACGTAAAACTAGGATTGGTTTAAAAAAATGCCACTTTTAAAATGTCAACCTTCCTTGAGGGCTACTATTGTAAGCATTCAATGATGAAACACAGGTTTATAAAAAGAACACAACATTTCAAGCAAAAGGAGTATTGGAGGAGCGATTGACAAGTCGTGGTTTGTGGCCATTCAAGAGGAAAAAAGAAAAAAACATTGAAGATTTCAATGTCTGTCATTTCAGAAAGTACTGTGTAAGGAATGAGTCTTATACTCCTGGTTTAAAGGCTGACTCCAGGGGGGGTTTAGGACACGATTTACTCGATTTGGCATGGGGATTTCCCAACGGTAATTTTGTGGAACTGTTACGTACACTTACTATGGCAGTCTCGAGCCCAGAGACATAAGAACATTCATCTCTAAACTTTGGTCAAAAGATCTTAGTAATATCATGATAAAATAGAAAAGGAATTATTGACTTCAAAATCCGTCGGGGTAGTGGATTAACCCCACTCCAAAACAGTGTTGTGTAATTTCCAAATAAACGGGTTCATTTAGATTAAATATTCGGGACCAGGCCTAGTTCTTTAGGCAAGGCTGTGTGTAACCGTTCGATATGCGTAAGAGCGTTCTCCTACCGTTAAGTTTGAAAAACAGGACTAGCACCCGGAAGTTGATGCCGTTTGAATTGCTGTTGCTGTTAGGTTGGTGTCCTACCCCCACCCACCGGCTGACTCAGAGATTTCCGATGACGGGCGCACTCATTTTTCAAACAAAATCGTGTTTTTTGCATATGCATAATGGCTGTCCATATACTAAAATTAATCATATGTGAAATAACGATAGCTAAAAACGAAGTCCTTTCATAGAAAATCACAACTTGTGTTTTTAAAAAATCCGGATCCGGAAAATTTTGTTATACACGGATCCTATGCCCTGTGAGTATACTGTACATACATTGAAAATGTGTACTGCATGAAAACAAAAACTCCGATCTCCTAACCTTGGAATTGAGCCATTTTAGGTGAGTATCTTTAGTTCCAGTTAAATATTTTTAATTACACACAAACTAATATATATTTGAAATCTCTTGAGTCAGCCCTTAAGGAATTAGTTAACATACTCTGGTACATTTTAAAGGTTGACTCAGAGATTTCCCGAGGAGGGCGCCCTCACATTCCAAAAAGTCGGTTTTTTGCATATATATAATGCTTCTCCCACTAATAATCATTGTGTGAAATAATTAAGTTGAAATCGAAGTCCTTCATATAGAAAATCACAACTTTCTGTTTTATACAATATATAAAGGGTATAGAATTTTAGCCCCCAAATCACCTTTTTTCCTAAAAAAAATTACATTTTATCACGTCACCACAACGAGTATTACCTGAACCCTTTATGCAATGTATAAAACCTAAATCAATAACAAAACGAATACCATTAAAATAATAAGATTGTAATATTTTTACTTTAAAGGGGGATGGCCCGATTTTTAGGATATAGAGTTTTCATCTTTATATATTGGCCTTCACTCCAAAACCACATCTGTAAAGTTTCACGCCGATATTTCAATCCATTTGATGCGAGAGCTAAAAACGTGATTTTGTAAGCTCCATATAGAGTACTGTGTAAAATTAATATTGGTTGACCAAAATGGGGCACATTTTCGCTCATAACTTCCAAACCAAACATCTTTTGGCTCTAAGATTTCACAGGGTAAATGAGAAAAATAGTAGCTTTCTTCTGATACCAAAATGTCGACCACTTCCGGTAAAATCTGGGGCTTCTGGGGACGAGGCTATTAGCGATCGGGCCATGGACCTTTAAAAAATTGAAAAAAAAAATAATTTCGCTTAATTTGCAGCCCAAAATGCATTTTTCGGCCTAGAAATCATCCCTCCCACCAAATATTTCAACCACAACCATCATTTTCTTAAATCTCATAATCCTTCAAATAAAGGTGGTTGTGTTTGTTGTACCGAGGGGAGGGGTAACTCAAAAACTAGAGTACTTAAGCTCGGCCACTCTGTTTTATGGTATGGTAAGAGTTTCAGTGAACAAACACAAGCAAGAGTGGCACCCTAGACAAAAACCTCATTACCTTACAATATCAATACATCAACCTCTGAAATGAGTATAGCATAACATTTTAATCATGTCTTGTCTTGTCTACTTCATAGGCGGTTTACTATAAAATAGAACATGACCCACGATAGAAAATAATATTGAGTTAACATTACAGACAATGTGTTTCTGCTAGACATGGTAAACACAGTATACAATGTACTGTAGAACCTAAAGTTTGTTCACCGGAAGACGGACCATATCTTCCTACAGTATGAATACAATGCATATTGCAAAGGATGAAGTCACATTCTACCATTTATTGAACAGTTTTGAATATTGACATCATGCATCAGGCGACCATATTCGTCAATGTCATGTTGATAATTTGCCAAATTTATGCAGTAGTTATAAATGGAAAAGGATTTCCAACTAGAATTTAGATTGAAAAGTGTTGACAAATGGCTGTTTGTTTTCCGATGATGTTGGTACACGGTTCTCTTTTTTTCAAAATATACTAGGAGTCCATTAGAGGGGTGCCACCCGATCCTCAGCCTCAACCCCACCACTCACCTCATCAAACCTGAGATTTTGGTATCATTGGAAGGCTTTTGGTTAACTCTATTCCATTATACTGCTAATAAAAGACATGAGTGATTCACCAGAAAGAGTCAAAAAGTGAAAGATTCAGAAAGTGAAAGATTAAGTGTCTACAATTCTCGTAAGTAATTTTTTCCAACTGAAAAATGCACACAAAAGAAAACAGCATTTTTCAAAGATATAATCTCCATTCAATTACAGTTTACTAAATGTCCGTATGGACAGTAATAACAAAAACATCAAATTTTTCCTAATTACTTATATATTAGGTTGCTTTTGAATTCTTTATCTTACATATATGTCAAGACAAGAACTAAACTCGATTTTTATAGGGCCATTCCAAGTCAACGTTCGAGATGCACACCGCAGCACGTCGTGGATTTTTTCCGCTTTAAGTGTGGTAGTAGACATTGATGAGATATGAAAATCCTGAATATTGAGTGTCATAGTTGAATTTCGTTTTCCCACTAGAGCGATTGGAAATTTAGGGGGTCAGCATCAAAAGTGCTGCCCGACATGAAAGACAATGTTCAGAGGGTCACAGATTAGAAGTGGAGCATCTCACAACCTTGAAAATAATTATATAGAGGTAATAATTGGTTTAAAATTCAAATCTAGGATCAAAAGTTCATAGCTTGTTTCCTTTTGGAGTTAATGAGGCCTAAATATGCAAATCTGTTCATTCGGGGACAAGTTTGGGATTCCAAAAGTAAGAATTTTTTTATTGTCCATCTTTAAGTCAAACAGAGTCACATAGTAGAATTTTCATCCGATACAATTATGAGCATATTCAAAAAAGTAATATGTGAGGTACAGCCAATTGAAAATGGTAATTATACTTTTTTGACACATTTTGACCCCCCCCCCCCCCCCGATTTTTTTTTTTTTTTTTTTTACCACCCCTCTACTTCAGATATGTTGAAGATACATCATTAAACAGCTTTCGTTGAAAGAACTAGCTTGGTGTTTTCATTTTTTCACAACAAAATACACACTCAAAGTTTCCACACAAAGGTATACATTGACCCAGAGGTCATTGTATATGCACAGTGTACATGTGTATCACCATATACATTCTATGGGGATATCAACAAAAGTGTCTTGTGCTGAAAACAATGAAGACATCAAGACACCAAGCTGGTTCTTTCAAGAATAGTTCTTTAATGATGTATTTTCAACATATCTGAAGTAGAGGGGTGATGTCGAATGTCAACATTGATTTTAAGGGGGGTCAATATATGTCAAAATGCAAAATTAGTATTTTTCAATGGGGCTGTTCTCACTTGTGTACTTTATTATTGTACTGGCAGAAAGTCCTGCTGTGTCTGACTCAGATTAACAAAAAAATGGACAATAAAAATTTGTTACTTATGGAGTTCTGACCCCCAAATTCCACAGAAGGGACAAAAGATCCACTTTTGCTGCATTTTTTGATAAAATGTCCAAGTTTTAGAGAAATTTTGACAAGTCAGTCCACTTTTTTGGTGATGAGCTGTTCAAAAGTTCCAAAAAGGACCATTTTAGTGGGGTTAGGTCCACTTTTCCCCAAAAGTTCCCTACCCTTATCTTTATACACTTTTCCCAAATAACTGGCATTACAGATAGTAATTATTCAATTGTTACAATTTTAAAGACAATCAAGAGCAAAATTATTAAATCGTCCCTTTAGAATAGAAAGGATTGCCATGAGTTAGCAGATGGTAATGCGACAATCACAATAATCTTTCGTAACCAATTCTTTCATCGTTGTTAAAGAGCAAAATGCTTCGATTGTCCCTTTGTAATACAATGTAGTGAAGAAATTTGCACAACTTGCAATCGCTACTTTGGCTGAATCGTAATTGACAGATAAGAAGTATCTAGGGTGTTTTGAGTCAATCCCACAATGCACCAGTTTTAGGAAATTTCACCTCAATAGGGTCATGTGATCACATTTTTTTTTTTTTTTTTTTTTTTTTGAATTGTCTTGTGGTTCTTAAACTTATGGAACACTTTTTATCCCTAAGTACTGACATGCGTTTAGTACAGTACGGTATAGGGACATTGCTATGCATCATGGGATTGATTCAAAACACCCTCTGGATTTGGCCCTAGATGGTAATCCGATATTCACAATAAGCTTTCATATTGAGTCATCAGCTATTCGTTCACTATTGTTTATTTCTTTCATTTTTACTACCAGAGGTGTTTCTAGAAGTTTCCTAATATTTTAAATTGCCCTTTATTGTTTAAAATGAATATTCATAACGGTCTGATGAATATTCATAGGGTTAAATAACCGTCTGTGACCACTTTCGTACTATAATGGACAGTTGAACAAAAGAAGCACAATGGATAATGCTAATGAACGTTGATCCCAGTCGGAAACTCCAATTTTTCTAAGATCAATAACCAATTTACGTTGGTTCCCGGCTCCTTACCTACTTCCGTGTGTGTTTTCTATTAAACCACTGATTGATCGATTGACTAGGTAGTCTTTGCAAAATGCTGCGTGAACTATGATTTAAATGGATATATACCACACGGCGCATTGACTCAAGACTAGGTTTAGTCTCTCCGACAGGCTGCATATCAACCACATCAATTGACAAAGTTTACACTTACAGCCTGTAGTAAAGGCTAGACTAGGTTGAAAACTTGAAATGGGAATTTCTACTGTGCACTGGGTAACGCGCTATATTTAGCACATTTCAAAATAAATGATATAGGAAATTTACTGTCAATTTTTTCGAAGGTTTCATAAATATATATTGAAAAATAAATTTACATTTAGATAAATACATGATATTTGCGAAATTCTTGTGTCATTATTTGTTTTAGCACGTGTACCCTGCTATGAAATAAATCAAGCACCACCATGTGTACGTTCTATACCTGTCATTTTCGTTCATTTGTCCATGTGGTTTTTTTTCGTCCGGGTTTTTTAAAACTTTATTTACGTTTGTTTATTTACGGAGTCATGTTGGTGCAAGTGAAAATAGAGGAGGAAGGGAAGGTATTCTTACATGCTTTCCTTTGTTTGCATGTACATGTATTGTAGTTGGCAAAAATTGTGTTCATGAAAACTGTGTGTATGCAAACAACATTTCTAAAGAAGTGCTTTATCAAAGCACTTCTCTGTGTACCAAAGTTTATTTAAATGAAGCCTGGTCATAAGTATGTGTTTCGTGCCTCAAAACAAAGCATACTGCAGTTAACTTGGCATCAATAATGAAAATCTTAAAATAATGAATAATGAAACATTCCCCACTCAGTCATGAAAAAAAATGAAACAGGAAACTGGGAATCAACTTTCATTAGCCTAATGATGAAAAAAAAGGGGCTAGACGCATATACAGAGATAGGGCCATTCTTCGGTCACGTTTGTGACCAAAAACCGGTGATTTTTTACTTTCAGCCCAATGCTGTTTTGTCAACGTAACCAATCTGTTATTACTTTTTACATTATTAATAACCTCCAGTCCAAAACCTAACCAAAAATAATGTTTCCACTTTTGGTAGATTGGTTATTTTGTCATGGTTCATGGTTGCCCCCAAAAGTTTGGTCATGTGTGTGACCTTCTGATGGTCACAAACGTGACCAAACTTTATTTACCCCAATGACAAAATAACCAATTAAGTGAAAGTGGATACATTATTTTTGGTTAGGCTTAGACTCCAGTCACTCGACAAACTTCCGGGTACCATGCTTGTTCGAATAAAGGCCGTTTTCCAGTCAATATATCGCAAATTTTGTTTTTCCAAACGGTATCACAAAAAACTTTTTTTTAAAAAAAGGTATTTTTTATTTTGGAAAGTTTGCAAAATTATGAAAAGGGGTGTGCCAGAAAATTATGTTCGTCCAGATTTCGCAAAAAAAGGTAAAGCAAAAAACAATTTTGAATTTGTGATATTTCCTGGATAAAAGCCTGGGTAGATTTTTTTTACACTAAAAAACATGGAAAGGGGGCATTTTAATTCCCACGCACAAGCATAGCATGGGAATCAGGGATATGGCAAGTGATGGGAATGGAACAGGAGTGAACTTTTTTGGGGGGAGGGGCATGGCAAATATCATAGCCCGAGGTTGCTTAGGTATTTTCCGCCATGATAGCCATAAAGAATTTAGTACTGTGCCACCACCTTATGAATTTGGGGCTTACCGTATTGTTTCTAATAAACGCCCCGGGGACGGTGCATTTTTCAAAAGGGGGGGGGGCGTTTATTACAGTCAAAAATGGAAAGTAAAAAATCCCGCAAAAATCACCTTACACACGCTTATTTTCGCTGATTACCAATAATACAAAC
Source organism: Ophioderma brevispina (assembly GCA_023653785.1). Lineage (NCBI taxonomy): Eukaryota > Metazoa > Echinodermata > Ophiuroidea > Amphilepidida > Ophiodermatidae > Ophioderma > Ophioderma brevispina. The sequence continues at coordinate 1,463 of JAMKCH010039372.1, read as the reverse complement.
GAACGAGCAGGTGGACGCTGTTTTTGCACCTACCGAAGTCAAGTTCCATACTAACTGTGCACTACTACTGTGTTAAATACATCACACTCGTCATTCTACGAACATGCTATAGCCCACATTATTTTGGAAGCCATTTTGGAAATCTGCAAAAAACACTGTGCCCGATCTTTGCGACAGTAAACTTTCTGAACAAACCACACCCCTGACGATGTTCTTGGATATCTAAGAATCACTTTATAACCGAGGGTTGCCTGGTGAAATCAACAAGAAAGTGCATTTTTCCATGCTGTAAGATTTAGTTATAATGGGCTTGAGTGGCCAGTTACCATTAGTGACGGATCATAAGCAGAAAGCATTGATGACAACAGCGATTATGATATGGATTACGACAGTCCCAGTCATTAAATCATGTGATTTAGGTAAGCTTAACCGGAAGCTTAACTCATTTTCTTGATTTTGTTTTATCCAAAAATTGTAGGGGCGTTTATTAGAGCAGGGGCATTTTTTAGGAACAACACGGTAACTAGTATAAAACGCGAAAGCGGAAGTGAAAGCGCTAGTGAATTTAGCAGATGGCCAAAGTTCCCTACAAATGGCCAACTTTCCTGGGAAGGAGCTTCCCAAATTCCCCACTTTTTCAAGCCATGGAATTCAGCAGCCTCAACAGAATTTAAACTGCATGTGATGCTGCACTTTATAATTATTCCGTTAAGGCTGCCGAATTCACTAGCGCTTTCGCGTTTTACACTAAGCCGAATTTGGTAGCCTGAACGGATGTGGTGCCAGAATACTGAATTCATACCTGATAGTCTGTGTCTACGTAGTCCTGATGATCATGACTAGATAGTCTTAACTTTTTTATGGCTGCTGTTATCATAGACTGTCTAGTCATGACGAGTTGTGTGTAGTGAAAAGTGCCATTTAAGCCAAGATACACAGACAGCTTCTGCTCTAACTTTACAACTGCAAAGTGGCTTAAATATTCATTATTTGCAATAAACATTATATTGTAGGCATTCTTGAGAGTCTTCTGCATCATGTGATAACCATTTTACCAGATTTAAAATTCACATTATGAAATTTTCAGGTGAAACTTACCCTTGTTGTGTCTACATTGGGCTGCCAAATTTGGCAGCCTGTGTACATGTTGACATGAACTTTTTTGGGAACAAATTGTAGCATCGGTTACAAATTGGTAAGACAATTATTCTACAGACTCTAGAGATGCTATGTATGTCAAAAGAAAATTATTTTTTCTTTTAATTTAGGAAATATACATCTCAAAACATCTCAAACCTTAAATGGCATTGGAAGTTGCTCCACAGAACAGTTGTAACTTATGGCACCAAAGATTATGTCCAAATTTTAAAAGATGCCATAAGTTACAATTATTGGAACTAGTGTCTACGCTACAGTATTCTTCTAGCAAGGTAGGCTAGTCAGCTGCTAGTAGGTACAGACGA
>JAMKCH010039371.1:0-30904 GCA_023653785.1 Ophioderma brevispina | reverse complement strand
AAGTACTGCAAGAATAACAGACAATCTTCCACAAATTGTCACCTTACAGCATACTCCAGCTCCGATGACCGCTTGTCAACGGTGCTGGAGTTGGAGGTAAGCAGGGAGTCAGTATACCGTGTTGACATATGACAGAGAGGTAACCCTACATCAACGCCGGTTTAAGATGATCGAAACCAGTTGACCCCTTACGACACGTAGCAATACGACTCTAGGCAACCCCAGCGGGAAAGGCAGACCAACCTAGTTGGCCAACCCCCGCCGGCCCGGTTTATACTAACGGCATGGCATGCCCTTGCGCACCCCCCCTTTTTCCCGCCAAGCCAATCCAAGCGGATAGGCTCACGGCATGCAAGTGCGGGTATACTGCGTCTGCAGGGATGCGCGACTGGGCCCAACAGGCGGGAGCCTACAAGTAGTGCCCCCCGTTCACAGACCCCTTTGATCCCTAAAGATAAGGTATTCAACATCCCTGTGAATAGGAATTGTCTCGCGTATCGATTTCGTAAATCCTGAGATGAGTGGTCTATTGATCGCTAAATCCCCCTAAGAGGATTTAGCACTGGACCGACATCACAAAATGGAAAACGAATGATACCTCTGCCTCAGCCCGAAATATCCCTGCCTGCAGGACCGAGGCATCAGGGTGGAGACCCAGCGCAGTAAAGGCCAACATATCACCCTTAAAGACGGACAATGCGTAGGGCTAAACACGCCGCAAATCCATCGAACCTTAACCAACCCCCTGATAAACGGTCCGTTGTAACATTAATTTCTACTGGGAAATTATCACGGCCCATCACCGAGGGTGCGTTCGAGAAGACTCTCCATCCTCTAAAAACCCCGAGGGATTGAGGCCACCGGAGGGTGACCAGCGAAGCAGGGGGCCAGCCGACTAAAAGCGCCAGCCCCGCCTCGCTGAAATGCCAAACACTCCTGCCCCCAGAACTTCCCCGTGGAGCGACGGCGTAATGATTGGAGGCCAGCGTAATTGATCCAGGATAATCGCCCGTACTAAACAGGCAAGTGTGGCCCAATATCGCTGACGAAAACACCCGTCCAAGCAGACATTGATTCCCCTGAATGGGATTCAAAGCTGATGAATGGTTATTGTCTCGCAAATCGACCGGCAAATCCCTCAGTGAATGGTCCTCTTTTGTTTGGTCCAATCCGGGATTACAGACCATGACCAGCACCGAGGGGATTCGCCCGGGTCAAAGCGCCCTCAGCCGACATCACCCTGTGGGGATGAAGGCAAAAGGCTCGAGACCAGCGCAGTAAAAGCCCGTAAATCGCCCATAGCTATAGATGAAGAAGGGCCCGACGTCGCCGGGTGGGTTTCGCTGAAGCACGTGCGTGCCTCGCAGCGGGAACCGCCACCGGTAAGAAACCTGCGCCGGGGCAGCTCGCCGTGACGGACCCATAGAGACACAACCACCTTAGGTGACGGTGGACCAACCATAGCGGTGATCTCCGTAATCGGTAGGGTACCGAAAACGGTGACAACCACGATAGTATCCCGCCAGTCTACGCCCCCTGGGGCACGGGGCGACTGACACGACACCGTGCGTGTGTGAACCCTCTAACGGCGGGTGAAACCCCCTGCTTACAGCATCGAGGAACTCCCTGGAACGGCGATGGGTACTATAGCGGTGGTCTTGTGATCGGTGGGTACCGAAGAAAGACGGCTACCAACGCGCCCAGTATCCTATCAGTCAAAAGCAGCACCCTGAGGCGCGGGCGACTAACAAGACACCAGACCCAAAGCCTGTGTTAAACGGCGGGTGCACGCTCCCGCTTACCGCAGCGTAGGAGCTCCCGCTCATTACCGGTCAAGATCCCTACCGTCCAAGTTATACCACCGAAGGGACACAACCCAAGGAAATACCCCGGTCCAACTCCAGAGCGAATCAGGTGCAATACCAGAGACCGATACGCACGGCGCACCTATTCGCCCCGGAGTAGGCACCAGCGGGCATCAGCATGGGTGTGGTCCCGTGACGGCGACTCTGTCGAACAAGTCACGTACAGCCGCGGCCTACAAGGGAAACAAACCGACCTGAGCACGCACCAAGGCGGGGATACCCGAATACAATTTTAAACTAAGTGTAGATAGAAATTTATATAAACATTTCCAAAATAATCTCCTACAACTTCCTTAATCAAAGGCCTAAAAACCCCTTTCGTTGACATAGGCTGCAAGAAAGCAGTAATGAAACTAGGGAGTAAACCCACAAGTGTACTCTCATTGTGTGAAGTAATGGTCGGGACATAAATTATAAATGAAACAACCGGACGAGCCACTCTTGATCGAACCAAGGCGTGTCGGTCCCATTTCCAAATCACAATTCTCACAAACATTGTAATCGCATATATACACGTTAAAATATATATAAATATACCTAACACAGGCCGCGACAAATCGCCTGTCCGATAGCCTCGGGACTATAGAAGTTTTTTTCGGGCAAGTAAAACTTTGTGTAGTCGTGACCTGTCGGCAAGTCCAAACATCCCGGGTCCAAATATCAGCTAAATGGTTTATGGTGTACTGACTTTTACTCCCAATCATCACTATATTTAAGCAGAAAAAAGTAATTTCTAGACCATATTCCTTTACACGTTTTACTTTCACCGTTTCATGAATAAAGGCACAACAACACTTAAAGATATTAATCATATCACCACTCGACAGACCATCTGGGATGCTCGATCGTATTGCTTTCCTATTGCTTTCCCAAGTCCAGCCGGTCCCAGGTCAAACTCTCTTGGCTCGTCACATATTATTTCGCAATCTTAAACTGTTAACCAGGCTGGAAAAATGTAACTATTCCCGGGAAGCCGAATAAACGATTTCCATGGCCAGACAGCTCCACCATAAATGAAATTATTCACCTCCAAATTGATAAGGGTCCGGCGTTTAGAAAACAAGCTTTTCACGCGCGATTGTTGCACTGATAAATTGGTATTTCCGTGCCAAGAAAAGCCCTGAAAATTCTTTCTGATTCAGTATTTACAATAAGCAATTATCTCCCCCCAGTATTAAATGGATAAAACAAAAATAAAAGTTAAAAAAAGCCAAATTTAAAAAACAAAAAAACCGAAAAAGAAAACCAAAATTCAAAAAACAAAAATATTTTTAAAAAAGCATTTCAGAAACGACTAAACTGATTGGAAATCTAAATATCATCAGTATTTTTATTCTAAAGTACGTCATTTAGCTTGAAAAATTATCAAAATGCGACGGTGACCGGCTGCATGGCCTAACGTGCGTAATCATTGGTGCTTGACACAAGAAAATGATTAGAACTCAGTTTAGCATCTCAGAGGTCTTACGGGATGGCAAATTTTGTGATCAGAAATTACAGTGGGGTGAGTGATTACCTGTGGTCCTGAGCTGAAAGTCATGAAAGATCAGATAGAGTTGAAGGCTTAGACTGGCTTGGGGATATTTCCCGGGACCGTTTTTTAATCATCAGTGTTTTCCCGCGGGACAGCAGTTCAGACCAGCCAGCTGGCTGTCCTGTACGGAGCGTTTCATTTCCTCCTGAGAATCGCGGTAATTTTCGGGCATGCTCTTCACTGGCTCGGGCAAGCAGTCTTTCTCTATGAGGGTGCCCGATCGGGCAAGCCTAGAAAAAGATATTTGTCGCGGCATGACCCTAAACATATAAGCTAGTAAGTGGGAATAAGACATCGATATGAAAGGGGCGGCAGAGCCACACCCTACACTAGTCAGTCTATGGGTGTGAAATTATGCGGGTTGGTATGTTGACAAACCAGCGCAAGTCAAGGTATAAAGTCCTTAAAATACCGATATTTACACCGTTTTTTCCCTCTATCCTACTTCGCACAACGAAAAAATGACAAAACTACAGGCCCAGGGACATAAAAATGACATTTAAACAGATGACACAAGGTTCAGGACTACACTAGGAGCTAAATCCTGAAAAAATTCGACCAAATTACCGGGAGTAAATACTTAACGTTACCGCACTTGTCGAACCCAAGACGAAAAGAGGAAGAGGATTGTGGGTTATGACGTAACTTGGGGGGTGTCGTCATACAGGGTGATCGAAATGAATATATATTTTGTGGGAATATCTCTTTTATGGAGGTTCTGTATCTGCTAAGACATGCAATTTGTTACATAACATCGGATGAAGGTAAGCAGCTTCCTGTATGAGTCTACTGGGTTCTCACAACACTTTGACCAATTTTTTCATAAACATTACTTTAAATTTCCGGTCAATTTGACGGAACAAAATCTAACATTCAAAAAATGACGTTTCTAAAAAGTTATCAAGGCATATTTTAAAGGGAATTCAATTATTGTTGAGTACATATCATGTTAATACATGATTGGTCATGATTTCCTACTTTTTTGGGGCAAAAAGTCATACCATCGGTTTTTCGGAGGCGACAAACCGACAGTGCTATGGTTACTGTCATCCGTCATGGAGGCCATGTAACAATAGCAATATTTATTAGCCACTTGGGAAATAAACTTCAATAAGTTTATAGTGTGCCTTTATTGTTTTCTGTAAAGGGACCATCAATTTGGATAACTTTTAAAACAAAAAATATGGAAAATCATCGTTTGGTATGAAATAACATTTATCATTTGTTTTTTGCTATTGTTTACCCTCCTTCAATATTTTGCAATAACAATAGCATTTTCAAAAATCTCGCGGGAACAAACATCCAGTCCCGAGAATCGGTCAACATCTATCAATTTCCAACATGGCTGGTGGTCAGTCATGTAACGGCAGTGCAAAATTGAATAAGATATGTTTTATTTTTTATAATCTGGTACCTAAATCATTCCGTCAATAATATACAAGTAACACTAGCACAGAATGGTGCAGTCTATGGCCACAAACCTGAAGCGTGGTAGAAATTCAATGTAATTGTGCTTGTTGTTTTTGTTTCTCAATAGATGATCATGCATTGATCACATACTGTATAGATTACGCTTAGCACACGATGTGGTCGCAGTGGTTCACTGCATGGCCCAGGGGCTCGCAATATTGATTGTTTAGCATAGCAGTTGGCTACAACATTTTCTGGCCATTTGCTATGCAATTTTACGATTGTGTAACATTTTTCCTCCCCATACGTTTGCACTATCAATATGATCAAAGCAAGAGCTATTTTGCAAAAAAATTGGCTACAATACTAAAAATCCCTAGCACGAGCACTGCATGGCAGTATCCAATGTCGATCGGCATATTAACGTCCAACGTACTAATATTTGACGGAGTTGTTTAATCGTGACAGAATTTGGATGGAGGCCCTGCTAAAGTTATTATTCTTTGATGGCAATGGTGCTAATGTTATGATATATTGGCTCTATAGCATATACCAAATGATGGCAGTTTCCACCGTGGCTACTATAGATAATTGGTTAAAAGTTACAAAGGGCGAGGAGTGCTAATGTACCATTCTTTCCGCATGTATCCGTCCTTGCCATGTCCACATTAGCAGTAATTGTTATGTTGTGTTTTTACAGAATTTGGTATATATATCATTATGATTTTACCATGGAAAAACCTTGCTGCTATTTATAGTATTAACAAGGCCTAGTAACAATCGCTAGGGCTGCACGACTTCAGCTATTTTGGGTAGTCGTACTAGTCCGGCACTAAATAGTCGCTACTCGACTAATCACGGCGATTTTGAGGTGAAATTTGGGAAAAGTTCCAGCTTAAATTGTTGTTTTGATATTGTTGTTGTTGTTGTGCTTTGTTGTTTTGTTTTTATAATACTTTATTTATGATGCTTATTTTAATTTCAGTTTTGTTTGTTTTTTTAAGGTTTTTTCCTATATTGGCGAACAAACAATCATGAAGTTTAATTAAATTGCAAGTGCCAAGTTTACATATGTCTCAAATGCTCAATTCCTATTTCCTTCCAAGTGAAATATTCTTCCTGCGAATATTCCAGCTAAGAACACCTACGCAAAGATTCGTATTCAATAAGTCCTTACTATTGTGGAAGGTGCACACACGAACGGACGGACGTCGGACTGGGTAAGTACAACAAATAGCATTGACTACACCACGTGGGGTGTCGCCGCGCCGTGTGGTTCTCAGTAACATGTTTTGTGAACGGTTTATACTTTCCGGTTGAATAACCGGCTCCTGCCCATACGTATTACGTACTAGTCGGTAGTCGCCGTCAGAAATTAAAGAGACAAATCTGCCGTATTTTAATATGCGTGAGCGTCCTAACAAACAGGCGTCCGCTACGATTGGTTGTTTGCGGTGCAGGTGTACTCTCACTCACTAATGACGAATCACATCGCGCTGCTGATTTAATTGACACGGCGGCAGCAGGCGCGAATTTGTCTCTTTAATTGTGAGGGGAACTATACGCATTACGCAAATATCAATATTTTGTATTCATGAGATTTTGTTTGATTAGTATTGCGCCCATAATTGCGGTTCTAAGTTTGTTTCTTACTTTAATGTTTACTTAATAAGTAGTACTGTTTGCTATTAAAGTAAAGTTAAGTTCACAATGATGCTTTATTTTTTTCAGCAGTATTCATCGGTTGCATTCGTGAGATTTTGTTTAATTAGTATAGCGGTTCTAAGTTCGTTTCTTACCTTAATAAGTTTACTATTAAGTAATGTTTACTATTAGGTAAAGTTAAGTTCACAATGTTTTAATTTTTCTGATCTTTAAACTGATCTTTTATAATTAATTGTTAACTCAATTTCCGTGTTTTTTGTGCTGTTCTTCACCAAAACGTTTCAAAGGCCTATATACACTTTTGTTTCCGGGATATCACTTTCTTTGGCCCTACATATTTTTGATGAAAGTTACCTTTTTGACTAGCTCTGTCAGTCTCTTCAGTCATAACAATTTTGTTATATACTTTTTAAAGTTTGATATCAACGACGGGAATAACAACTTCATACTTCGAAGTTTGAACTATAACAACGGGAATAACAACTTCAAACTTTAACTGTAACTAACTTAAGTTCTCAGGTTCTGGCCTTTTAACTCTGTCTCTCAAGAAGATTTAACAGGGAGGTTTTTAGCCAAAAATGTTAATTTCTTGACATTCTCCGGCTTGAGTGAAGCACGTTTGGCATTATTGATGATACCAGCCACGCTAAAAAGTTCCTCAGAGGGGACGCTGGTAGCTGTGATACACAGATATTTTTTGGCCAAGCGAGCCAGTGATGGATAGCGGCTGCCGTTTTGCTTCCACCATGCAAGGGGATCTTCTCTGGTATTTTCAAGCTCAGAGAGATAGTTGGTTATTTCCCTCTTTCCTCTCTGTTCTACACTTTGAGGCGCATCCGCTTCCCCAAACGTGGCGGCGTAAAGCGACAGGAAGGTGGAGTCATCAACTCTTGGCTTCTTAGCAGCTACAGGAGCCTCCTCAGCCTCAGGATCGGCTGCCTGACCTGCCTCTGCTTCAGCAACACCGGCGGCTTCTTGGCATTCCTGCTCCAGGTTTGCTACCACCAGCCTCTCAGCCTTATCTGTTGTGGTAGCGATTACTCTTCTGCAGTGCAGTGACGCAGCTTCTTATACCGTACGTCAAGGAAGCTGGCGAGGTAAAACGCTTCCCTTAGGGCTTCATCATCTTTGTAGAAGGTTGACAATTTCTGCGTCATAGCCCTCTTCATTGTGGCGATGCCAATTTCCGTGTCTTCCTCCTTTGGCTCTAGATGGACTTCCAAGACTTTCAGAGCAGGAAGCACTCCAGAAATTGTGACGTACTTATTGCCACTGAAAGTTGTGGTGCATGTCTTGAAAGGTTGGAGGACACGCTGAACCCCTTGGAGCGTTGATACTTCAGCGTCACTGAGATCAAGATCCTTTTTTTGGAGTTTTATTAGCATGCTACAGACTGCCTGCTGATTTTCAAGTACGCTGTTGACCATGTCAAATGTGGAATTCCATCTAGTTTCTACATCTGGTTGCAGCTTCTTTTGCACCATGTCGAGTGTGTCCTGTGAACTTGCTAGCGAATATGTGCCATGACCCGACCTATGCACAAATGACACAAGTCTCCTACAACGTGCAATGGCAGTGTGCACCTGATTTGAAGCTAGTCCAGCCTTAACAACCAGGTTGAGCGTGTGACCAAAACATCTCATGTGCAGCCAATCCAGATCACGTATAGATTTGACAAAATTGGAGGCGTTGTCTGTGACTATAGCGGATAACTGGTTTGCGTTCAACTTCCAAGATGTCATGATTTCTTCAGATTTTCCTTGATATCATCGGAGTTGTGGGGTGGTGGGAATTCTGTTGTCTCGAGGACATATTGCTTCATCTCCCAATCTGACGAAATGAAATGAGCAGTTACGCCAATGTATTGAGCCATACTGTGCGAGCTCCACAAGTCAGTTGTGAGTGTGAAGTACTCAGCGGAAGCAATGGCTGGACTGACATGCTTCAGCTTCAGTTCATTATAGTCAGCTGTGACGTGATCAGAGAATATATTTCGCGATGGCAAAGTGTATCGCTTGTCAAAGACTGACAGCATGTGACGGAAACCAGGTTTCTGTACCGTATAGAGTGGCATCATGTCTTTTTCAAGAAAATATGCTACAGCTGCAGTCCGCTCCTTCTGTTCCTTTCCGTCACTTTTGTAGGGGGGATACCTCGTGACGCTCTGTAAAAAAGAATGCGAGGGAACAAAAGTAAGTATTAAGATAATATCGTGGTTTTTTTTTTCTTTAAAGCCCCTTTAAGGCCTAATTCATCGTGGTTTATGAATTTTTCATTATTTGTGCTATGGTACTAGAAATGTTTTTTGTATTACGTATTTAACTATTTTTTCATGTCTTCCATCATTTGATAAGTTTTATTTCAGTCACAAGATCAGTCATCATGAGTAATTTTTTTTTTTGTTTTATTCTTTAAAAATGTCAGTATCAGTCATTCAGTGAGTAGGAGTTTTATTCATTTTACAAGAAGTCAAGAATCTCGTCAGTGAGTAAGTTTTATTCATTTGACAAGAGTCAAGAATCATCGTCATGAGTAATTTTATTCATTAACAGAAGTCAAGAAACACATTCTGGAATTTTGTTTTAGAAATGGTCCTCCCGCACAGGTAAAGCCCGCTCGGCTCAGCGCAATGAGTGAGTGCACGTGTTCGTCCTAAGACAGTTGTTTAGAATGGATCCAGCCATCACAGGTAAACACCGACTCGGCTCAGCGCAATGAGTGAGTGCACCCTTTTGCGTCGAAGACTGTGTTTTAGAATTGATCCGCCCCCCCGCACAGGTAAACTCGACTCAGCTCATTCAAGGAGTGAGTGCACGTGGTCGTCTAAGCTAGGCATGGATCCACCCCGCACGTACAACTCGTACATGTACATTTGTACCTCGACTAGTGAGTTGTGGGTTTCCCCCCGATGCTGTTTTGCCAACATCACGTCAGTAGTGGTTGTTTTGTGAAAAGAGGCCAGTATGGCGCGTAAACTTAGCGAGATAATTTTGTTGATAGAATGATATTGAAAAAAGGTTGAGGTTGGGTTAATGTGAACCAATAGCTATACACACTTTTCCGTGTATTTAGATCTAATAACCCTCAGCTTTGATTATATTGACTTTATCATTGGGAAAGCAAATTTTAGCAGAACGTTAACATGAATAGATTCATGTTTAGACCCAGCCCTGGCCGTTATAGGCCCTATTTCTCGTTGCAACTCTAAAATAGTCACGATTATGGTTCAAGCCGAGGTTATTATAAGGTACTTGGTTCTGGGGTCGCCTGCGGGTTCTATGTCTCCGCTTGGGGTCCGCTTTCTGGTATCGTTTGGAAGTTACGGTTCTGGTTCTTTCTATTGCAACTCTACTCACACTTCTGCGTATGCCGGCCCATTTTAAATGTTTTAACATGCTACTTTTAAACGTCCTCTCCACCTAGGATTACCGTTTTCAATTATTAGCCATTTACTACTTCTGTTAGTGATTTCCATAAAGAAGTTGAAAAACCATCTGCACCCTGTAGTGTAGTCTGTGGCTGTTTCCTCTCGCTGCTAGGTTTTGCACTTTTGCCTTCACTTTCAACTTCCAGCCACTGCAATTCATGCAACTTCTGCATATGGATTCCGCATAACGGAGGTGTTCCCGAGATAGGACAACGTGTATCACACAATTACGCATATGATTCTATCCTCAGATCTTGGCTTGCCTGGGATTCTCGGGAATCCGCTGGAAACTCCAAAAAACTTTCCACACACACTAGTTGCAAGCGCTTATGGGCAAGATCGTGGCTTTCAAAGCCTCTGTTTGAACGATCTTCCCCATTTTTCAATGCAAATTTTGACTTAAAGATCATACAGGGAGGTCGCAAATGGACATATCAACTAGGGCAGTATCCCTACTGGCAGTGGTGGGTGGGCAGGCCTAGTGATGGGCAACGTATCAAGGGGTTTGACATTACTCAGGGCTCAGGTGGTTTAGGATAGAACTAGTTTAATATTCATGGAACAGCTGCAGCGTTAACCTTTAAAATCAAACTCATTTTGGCCTAAAAACGAGTCATTTCAAAGTTTGATATGATTGTACTGTTGCCTCTCCTTAAAAATACCCTCACGCCCCCCCTGAGACTTCCAATTTTATTTTTTTTTAGATTTTTTCGCAACTTCTTTTCATTCGTTTCAAGAATATATTTGCTAACCTTTGGCAAAATCTTCCCACAAACCCCAAAAGCAATGAAACCATATGGGCATCTCACAAACTGATCGTTGCTAAAGTCCAAGATTTGGATCAAGTCTATAGTCAACTGGTGAACTGGTGCGCTAGTACTGACACGAGTAAGTCAGCGCTCGCGTAGATTTTTCTTAGTGAGATGCGTGAAATTCAGCGGACGCAAACCGTTCGATTTTTTCGTATAAATTTCACATTTTGGAGCCGTGGAATTATATTTTATAAATCTTGGATAATCAGGAACCTGTCAACAACCTGTTTTGCGTATAGTGTGGATTGAGAGCAGACATGCATAATACATATGATACAATTTACTGGCTGTGTGGACACGGCCGTGTTGCACATGCAATGGCGTAAAGGCATTTCGTGTGTAATTGAGCTGTGTAGTGAACTACGATCTCTTACAAGTGCCGGCGGTAAATTCAAATAAACCCCTGGCGTTTGTAAGATTGTAGTTTCGCTACTCATATACATCGATCGAGGAGACCCAGCTTTAACACAGAAATCTGACATGAAAAGGGCCCAGGACTTCCGAGAAGAAGGTAAAAAAATAATAAAAATAAATATATGAAAAATACAAGATTATCAAATGTAATTAGCTGTAATTATGCCCAAAGCACTATCGATTTTCCCAGGGTATTAATCATAACGCCCACTGGTCCAGGCAGTGTTAAAGAGTAAACTGAGCTGGGTTTGTAATACCTGTTTTGGCCAACGTGACTGAATGACGGGATCAGCTAGCTGGGGATGGATTTTTGTACTTTTCCTGCTTTTTTTTTTAATTTATTTGTTTTTGTTTGATATATAAATATCATAATTAGGATCAATTGATCTGCATCCAACTTTTTTTTTTAAATTGCGGTCCCTCTCTCCTCTTTCTCTCTTCCCCTCTTTCTTCTCTCTGTCTCCCTCCCCTCCCCCTCTCTCTCCTTATTAGGTCAATCCGTTTAATTGTCTCAAATCAGCGCGCACGTTACTAAAAGCCAATGTGCGTTCCTGTCTGATTTGCGGAATTAATTTTTTTTCCGTTTTATAAGTTTTTTGGATTTAACATCACATAGAAATAAAAACCTAAACCTTGATGTGTTAGTAAAATGGTATTAGATGATTCAAATACAAGCTGGAGCAAGGAAATGCACTGTACATTATTGTGATTCAGACCACTGTACCGATAATAAGGGAACGATTATTTATTAATTGAGTTGTCAAGTATGAAATCAACGAAAATTCCGCATTATGGTTTGAAATGTTTTCGTTGGCTTTGCAGACAACATTAAATTTTAGTTGCCTTATCGGCATAGAACTCTTCTTTAGGCTACCTTTATTCAACTTCAACCAATAACAACGCATTGAAAAACAATGAACAGGCGTTCCTCGAACCACATCTCGCCTGCTTTCGCGTATAGCTGAAGACAGATCAGCCCACCATATTGCAACCGGTACAAGTAGAGTTGTTTGTCCCAAAAAGAGTTTGTGAGCAAGCAGATACAGTGGAGGATTTGCATAATTTATCCCCCCTGCCCAACAACCCACCCCCTCCCCAATACACTACAACACCCCACCCCATGCAACACCCACCCCTCCCCATCCCCCCACCTTCCCCCCACCCCCCCCAACACCCACTCCTCCCCTCCCCAACCCCTTCAACCCCCCCACCCCCACCCCCCACCTGCATCTCAACTCCCCAACACCACCCAAAACAGACACGACACAACTCACAGGCCTCATCCCCAACACCCTAACACCCGCACACCCCCCAACACCCTCAACACCCCTACACCCCTCTCCCCCCACAACACCCACTCCCCTCCCACACCCTCACATACCCCACCACCCTCGCCCACCCCCACCTACTGCAACACAACACCGGCCCCCTCCCAACACCCCCCTCAACACCCCACCTGCCCACCCCAACCAATCCCCACTCCCTCCCAACACCCTCCCTCACACCACCCCCCCAATAAGAAAAAAAACCCCCTCCCCAACATCACTCCACACCCCACCCGCCTCCCCAACACCCCGCAACACCCCTCCCAAACCCCTCAACCCCCTCCCCCAACAACCCTCAACACCCCCCCCCTCTGAAACAACACCCCTCAATGCCTCGTACAAACGAGACACCCCACCCTCCACAACACCCTCGCAATACCCCACCACCCTCCCCAACACCCCCACCCCGCAACACACACCCCCTCCCCACACCCGTCAACACCCACCCCCTCCCCAACACCCCGCAAAGCACCCCCCACCCCTCCCCAACACAAAAGCTCGTCACACCCCCCCCCCTCCCACCCCCGCAACACCCCTCCCACACCCCCCCCCCCCGCACAACCCCTCCCAACCACCCTCAACACCCCGACCCCCTCTCCAACACCTCCACCGTCAACACCCACCCCCCCCAACACCACCGCAACAAACCCCACCTTGGGGTGTACACCCCACCCACCCTCCCCACACCACGCACAACACCCCACCCCATCCCCAACCCCCCTCAACCCCTCCCACCCCCTCCCCAACACCCCCAACACCCCCACCCCCCCTCCTTAACCCCGCCTACCACCCCCATCCACCCCCCTCCCACCAACCCTACCCCCAACACCGCCACCCCCCCCCAACCACCACCACCACCACCCCACCCCCCTCCCCCACACACCACCCACCATAATCCCCCCCCCGCCCCAAAGCTCCCCCCCGCTCACCACCTCCCACCCCCTCCCCCCCCCCCCCGAACACCCCACACCCCCTCCCCAACACACCGCAACACCCCCACCCCAACACACCGCACATCACCCAAACACCTCACCCCCCTCCCAACACAACTGCACATCCCACCCCTTCCCAACACCCCGCAACACCCCTCCCACAACCCGCAAACCCCCCTCCTCTCCAACACCACCCGCCCACACCACACCCCCACCACCCCCTCCCCCAACACCACCACAACGACCCCACCCCCTGTCCCCAACACCCCGCAACACCCCCCCCCCTCCCCAACAGACCACCCCTCAACACCCCCATCCCCCATCCCCAACACCCCCTCACCCCCTCAACACCCAACCACCTCCCAACACCCCTCAACACCCCCCCACCCCCTACTACCCCCCACACCCCCTCAACCCAACACCCCACACCCCACCCCCGCCGCTCCCCACAACCCCTCAAAAACCCCCCTCCCCACCCCTCAACACCCCATCCCCAACAACCCTCAACCCCCACCCCCCCTCTCCAACACCACTTCAACACCCCCCCCTGTCCCCCTCCCCACCACCACCTTAACACCCCCCCACCCCCTCCCCACGAGCCCACCTTACCCCCCCCACCCCTCCCCAGCCCCCCGCCCGCACCCCACACCACACCCACGCCCCCCCCCTCCCGCACCCTCCCCCCGCCGCCCCCCCCCCCCCCGTCCCTCCCCCCCCCTCCCCCCCTCCCCGTCCCTCGACCCCCCTCCCTGCCCCCATCCCCCCTCCCCCCCCCCCCTCCCCCCGCCGCCACTCCCCTCTCCCGAACCGACCTCACTTCAACACGGGCACCCCCCCGCTCCTCCAACCCCCCCTACCCCCGACCCCCCCCGGCACCCTCCCCTCCCCCCCACCGAGCCCACCCGTCCTCCCCCACACCCGGCCCCCACCCACCCCTCCCCCCCCCCCACCGGCCTCCCCAACACCACCGCACCGCTCACCTCAACACCCACCCCCCGTCCCCAACACCCCCCCCCCCTCCCCCAAGCAGCCCCTCAAACACCACCCATCCCCTCCCCAACACCCGCACACGCTCCACCCCCCCTCCCCAACACACCTGCAACACCCCACCCCTCCCCAACACCCCTTCAACCCCCTTCCCCAACACCCCGCAACACACTTCCCCAACACCACTCAACAACCCAACACCCACCCACCCCTCCCCAACACACCTCAACAAACCCACCTCCCCTCCCTCCACACCCTCCCCAACTACCACCGCCACAACCCAACCCCCACAAAAAACACCCCAACACCCCGCCACCACCCCCACCCACCCCACCCCCCTCGCCCCACACCGGTACCTGAACACCCCACCCCCCCTCCCCCACACACCGCAACACCCCACCCCCCCCCAACCCCCCTCAACACCCCACCCTCTCCACACACCCCACCACCACTGCAAACCCCACCACAACACCCGCCTGCTCCATTAACACAGAAATATTGCATATCCAATGTACTTTTCATGCTAATACAGCAATTAACTCATCTTTAATTAGGTCATTGTAACACAAAATTCCCATTTAATTGGCCCACAAGCATTTTGCCATAAGTCGGAATTCACACAAAAGATGAATGCCAGACTAGTCTTTCATGTAGTGAATAAATTTTGCATATCCGATGTACCGTTTCAGCGATAACGCACAGC
This sequence comes from Ophioderma brevispina, assembly GCA_023653785.1. Lineage (NCBI taxonomy): Eukaryota > Metazoa > Echinodermata > Ophiuroidea > Amphilepidida > Ophiodermatidae > Ophioderma > Ophioderma brevispina. Next base: position 15,830 of record JAMKCH010039371.1, on the reverse strand, counting down.
ATTACTGCATATTTAATTAGCTCATTTACAGACCTAAGCCGCATATATCACTTACTTTCAAATGGCAAACAGATGCGCGACCATATTAGGCTTCTCTGCATGAAGGAATTTGTGGGATCCGATGTACGTCGTTTTCAAATTATAGCAATTACGCTGATTTTGCATATTAATTATCCTCATTTTGCATACTTGAATTTGCCCGAAATAGGCCCAAAATCTAATGAGGTCGAGAACTCTTCAGTCTGCTTCAGCCCGCTTTCCTTCCAACCAAGTTACATCATTAATACGCTTACGGAACTCCTGAAACTTGTAACACAGCCTTTTTTCTTAAATTATGCAATGTAAGCCCACTTATTAGCATATTTTACTTCCCAAAATGCACTTTGACCCAATTATGATTCCCACACAAGATTCATGACATAGTATCTTTCATGAGCGAAGGAATTTTGCCTATCCGATGTACTGTTTCCAAGATACCGTAATTCTGCATATTTATTAGCTCATTTGCATCCTAAGCCCCATTATCCACACACTTTCAAATTGCAAAAGATCGGCACATGATAGTCTTTCATGCAGTGAAGAATTTTGTGTATCCGATGTTACCGTTTAAAAATTATAGTAAATACGCTGATTTTTTTGCATATTAATTAGTTCCTTTGCTCTTAATTTGCCCGAAATACGCCCGAAATCTACTCAGTTCGAGAACCCCAGGCCCGCTCCCTTCCACAATTTACAATCATTATACGCCTTACGGACTCCTGAAAACTTGTACACAGCCTTGCGGGAAAATTTTTCTAAATTATGCAAATTAGATCTTAATTAGCATATTTTACCCCAACCCATACTAAGCAATCAGAACTCATGGACCCGCTTCCTTCCACCCAAGTACATCATCCGAGCCCTTACGGAACTCCCAATAAATCGTACACAACAGGTGCACACGGACGGCGAGCGACAGACAGCATTGAGCAGACAGACAGCAGAACAGACGGACAGACAGACAGACAGACAGACAGCAGACAGACAGACAGACAGACGGACAACGACAGACAGACAGACAGAAAGTTATTACTAAGTCTCTGCCGAACAAGATCGGCGGACAAAAATCCGATTGATTGACACGATGGAAAAATCAAGACATCGTTCTAGTGGCTCTTATCATAAAAGGATTACAATTTAAAACAATTCAATGTCGATTCGTTTACGGAAGCGAAGTATTTTTAGCTTGGCGGGTTTTGACAGAAGTACTGGTTATTTATAGTGCATTAAACGAAAAAACCACATGCGGATCATTCATAAGGACCTCAGGAAACACGCAAAGTCATAATTCAATCAGTTTTTAATAGTATTACTTGCAGAGGTACACATTCTAAGATCATTTTTAAGCTTTTTAAATTTCCAACACTGCTCATTGAAATATCGCCAATTAGCTGCATGGTAGTCGTGTCGCGACAATGGCCAATAGTCGTGACTACGACGTAGACGACTTAGTCGTGCAGCCCTAAAATCTGCAATCCTTTTGTCCTAATTTTTAAAAATGTTACCATTTCCTATATACCCATGGTATTCTCAACTAATAATCGTACGTGGAAATAATTAACCGGAAAAATTATCTTTTGGTCACCTTACATTGAAAGTAGGGGTGGCCCTATTGAAAAGTTTTTAACTAGTTAACTTACCACATTAATAGAACTTAATTTTTCCCTCCCTTGTGGTAGGGTTTCTGGTCCCCCTTATTTGTGCTTTCTGTCATATTAATTTTTCTCCCTATTTTTGTCCCGATTGTAGCGGTATATCCCAGAATACAAGGTGCAAATTCGTAGAAATTATTTTTTAATAAAGTTTTGAAGAAATTTTCAACCTGCAAATACCCCTTTTTGTTAATTAGGCACTTTGTTTTATGTAAATTTTTTTTTTAATTTTATGGTGTTTTTTTGTGTTTTTATGAAAAAAATGACCTAATGAAATGACATAAATAATAATGGCAGTATGAATATGAAATCGGACCTCGCGGCCTTTCAAATCTCCAACAGAACTAAACAACTTCCATTGGCCTAAAGACACTATTCAGTGATTTGCTAAATTAGAAAATCGAAAAATTCAAAAATCAGATTTTGCATGTCATGTAACAGTGAAGGTACCCTAACAAACCCTGCAATGACATAATACCAGAAGCAAACCTAATAAGGACAAGGACAAAATCGGAAAGTTTAGTCCTTACTGTCCGTTCGGACACTTACTACAACAACGTAATTGAATGGAGAATCGAATCTTAGAACACTGCCGTTTTCTTCCCTTTTCTGGTCATTCTTTCTTCAGTTGGAAAAAGTAACTTATGAGAGTTCTACAGAATTATCCTTTACTTGTAAGCTATTCCTTCCTGCAATTTTTTAAATCATTTTAAAATCACTGATAGTGTTTTTAACTGTATTTAATTAGGAATATAACAATTAATTGCCATGTTAATGATGTTCATTATTCTTCACTATGTAAATCTAGGTATTTAACCTAAGGCCAAGTCACATATGTTATTAAAATGTAGCATTCACAAGACAACGTCACTTTAAACACATGTCCTATTGTGCCACCATGTTAATTACCCTATCTTTAGCAACTGCTAGTGATTGAACGCCGTACATTAGTCATATAAAAACTTACAAATTTTGTAGAGAATATCTACTCTTTCATTTTAATACAAGTATGAGTTTGTGGCGCTTCGTATTTCCAGAAAGAAAGCGTTTTCGGGAGCAGTATTTTCCGGTGCGCGGTGTAAAATTGTCACTGTAAAGTAAAAATCTGCTTATAAAATGCCCTCGACCCCAATATGATTGACATCACCAAACTGTGTGCCCGAAAATAAATGAGGCGGTCAAGATCAATTTGTTTGGAAAAACGTCACGATGCCGAAACAATAGCTTGAGCAGCTTAAATTATCATCCTAGGTGGACTTTGAGCAAGTTTCTCTCGTTTTTCGACCCAATATACGGCAAAATACGAACTTGAAGCTTGAAAGCGAAGTTAAATCGCGTTGCACGTTGTGGATTCATTGATTTTACTTAACACTGCTTGAGTGTAAAAAGCAAAGTTGAGGTAAGGTTACGCAATGAAGTTGTCCGCTTTTTGCCTCTATGATCCCGTATCCATGAATTTCCGTCTGACCAGAGTGATGGAAAAATACATCCACATGTTTTCGACCTTTTGCATCGGCGACGGTTGTGCCAAAGTTGGGGGCCCCGTGGACACTGAAAGTTGATGTGGCATTTACAGAATACACAATTGCAAAAATGATTTATCAAGTAATTTCTGCTTCGTCAAATGTGAAAAAAAAAAAAAAAAAAACCTTTTTGATAACCAATTTGATAATTAATATTTAAAGTCCATCGCATGCATATGAGGGTATAGCCGCACATGGTAGTGTAACTTGGGTTTTTTTTTTTTTTTTTCAATGTCAGGTGGTTGGACCATAAAAATCAAATTTGCATTCACAGCCAATAAAAAAATTTGTATATAACTGAAGCCATAAATTTTTAATGAATTTCTAGTACTTAACCAATTTTAGAAGATGAAGGGAATGGTCCCATGTGTGAAGTGAGAGATGCCACAGAGGGGATAGTGAGGGGGGGTTAACCCGTGATGGGGGTTGGGCATACAGGATGGTGGGGGGTACCAGGGATGGGGGGGTGAATCATGGGGAAAATAAAAAATATTTAAATTAATTATTAATTTCACATTATTTTATTTAATATCCATTGGTGATTGAGATGGTAATGTGCTGTTGATGGGAGGTTTTCTAATTTTGAATTTATGTCTTTAATTTGTCTTGATAACATGTCCATGGGGGCCAGTGCCAGTGGTTTATTCACTTGTATGTTTCTTGTTGCTTTTCTTTTTTTTTAGATTTAATATCTTTTTCTCTATCCTTTTACGCTTCTACTTCTATGGAACACTTCATAGGGGAAATGCCATACGTGTTGCCAACAAAATTTCGCCTACCCGCGCCAAAGGGCCCTCGCCAATGCGCGCAAATGCCAAAAGTACCCAATTTTTCACTTTCGTTAATGCGCGTGTGAGGTCGCTATTTTTACGAAAAATGCCATTATTGTCTGAGTTTTACATTTATTTATTTTATATTTATTTTTTTTTATTTTTTATGTGAGGGCGCTATTTTTACGAAACATGACTAATACATGTCAAGAAATGTTCCATTTTATAGTCCTCTAATACACGCGGCACTTCAATGAATTTACCCAATCATTGATTATATTCGCCACAGAAAAGATTCGGGCGGCGTGTCCTTTTTTACTTACATCCTAACAGGTTTAATTGCCCTCTCACCAGTTCAACGCCAGTGAGCCGGGAATGAACCCTTGAACATTGTACCACCCTTACGCGTGATGGTCACTTTTTGTTGGGATATTATTTGCTGTTATACCTGAGTGTAGCGCCTACTCCCTCGTGTAAGGAGCACATCCTCCAGCTTAGTAAGGTTTAATTGCCCTCTCACGTGTACCACCCATGACGGGCACTTTTTTGTTTTGGATAATTATTTGTTGATACCTGAGTGCGCACCTACTCCCCGTCGTGTACGGAGCACAAAGGCTGACAAAGCACTCAGATCATGGGATGAAGTTGAGAGTTTATTACTATTGTCGTCATACCCGCGCGAGTACCAAGTACCCCCACCCCCCCCCCCCCCCCCCCCCCCCCCCGTAGTGAAGCATTTTCAAGAAGAAAAGAAGCGCTAATCAATTACGAACCTTTTAAAATTTTCTTGGAGCTCGAAATAATGATGTACAGAGGGATAAAGGATACCCGCGGGTGCCGCGCCTGGGACTATAAAAGTAAGCCCAATTGATTGTACCTGACGATCTACTTCCCCCCTGGACGATCTTACGTTATTGTTCCTATTGTTCCCTTAATGGAAAATTATCTTTTATCCTGTCCCTTAACACAATGGGTAATTGAGATCAACTTCGCCCCCTACCCCGACTAATTAAACAGGAATACCGTGCAGAGTTTTCGTATAGGGCCTACACACGAAAATGTTAAAGTAGCACTGTTTTTGATAGTTTTGTTTTCCTATGTTTTTATTTATTTCCACAAGAACATTATTAAACCAAAAGGAGTAGATTCCACTCGTTTTCGTGTTGTCCTTCGTTACACCCCCGAAAGTGTTGTACTTCATTTCACTCCGCAAACAGTGGAAATTCACTCTTTTGGAGATTGAAATTCTTGCTCTTGCTTTTAAGGGTAGTGTCAACCCTTTTTTTTTAAAAAAAACCACTCATTTTAGAGTTGTTTACAAGAGTGTACACTCTTAGGGGAGTGAAATTGGGGGGGGGCAAGTTTTTTTCGTTGTCTTTTTGTTTTTTGTTTCTTTCGTGTATCCCTTTCTTATTACTTGCTCTATAATTTTAATTTCTGGAACACTTATGTGAGGATGTGTCCTGGCCAAAATGAGAGTACAAATTTATTTGAACACCGAGAAATAATGCTTGAAAACTCCTGGTCAGTCCCCCTCAAAGTCACTCACTATAGTCCGTAGAAAATAACTATTAAATCCAGTCCTCTATACCCGAAATCTTTAATGAAGAACCCCTTGTCTCGTAAGTTAACCTTTTGGTACTCCATAATTGACAGCGCGAAAAACATGACAAACTTACAGTTGGAACTTAAATTTAGTTTTATACTGTGAGCGATTCCTGTGTGGCACTGTCAAAGTTCTGTTACTAGTTATCGCTGCAGAGTAATACTGCGTGACGGGTGATTGATTATTGATAATGCTCGCCGACATGAATAGGGATTAATCGTAGATCGTCCAGGAAAAGCTCGCCATATTTTCCCGCCCAATTTGGCGCAAAACCCGCGCGGCCTTTTTTTTATGCGGCGACGCATGTAAAAAGTAAGCCCAAATTGTGCGGGTACACTGCGCGTTGTCAACACTGAGTGCATATTATTTAAGAATGTTCGGTTTGTAACTTATGAAAATAAACGTCATGCAAAATCGCCCCAAATAACAACTTAAACACCCATAACTCCAAAACTGTAAATTGGAGTATGGAGATAAATTAGTACCACTAGCTTTCCTGCTCATCAAGAGCTTTAAAATGATATGTATTTCAACATTACTCGAAGAAAAAATGCAACAATACAAACTCATAAAGGGGTAATATCCATAAATCATCCAATAAATGGCACGCGAAAATGAAAAATTGCAAAATTTAAACGCCCATAACTCCAAAACCGTATGGAGTATTGCAATGAAAAAGGTACCATTTGTTTTCTCTCAGCAAGAGCTTTAAAATGATATATAACTTTACCTATTTACTCCAAATTTTGAAAATAGGGTGTTATAGCTATAAAATGTAGTAAAACAATTAAAATTGTGTTATCGTCATTTATATTAAAACTAAAAGTGCAACCAATTTTCGTTGGAAAAAACTAATTAATTTTCTGATCAGACTGATGTAATTTTAAAATAAAAAATGTAATTACATTGGAATCGTATCTCACTATGTAAAACCAGCAAAAATGCCTTTGAATTGACCCAACACGCCTATGTTAAATGTTTAACAGGGGTGCAGTAAAACATACCCAAGCAAGGCCAAGGCCCACATGTTTGGTATACAAAGTCCATTTCAACATTGTTCAATGAAATGTGCCCCAAAAACTGTCACCAGTTGTCATCATCAAATGATCCATGATTTGAGGCCTTCACTTTAGTTTCAAAATCATCACCTAGGAATAAGGTTGCCAGGCAAAGGATAACCAAAACTGAAAGTTTCATATCTGTGCTAATAACCATATTCACAAAGTCCCAAAGACCACCAAAATACTGATACGAGGTACAAACATGAGACAAGACACATGAAGAAGAAAAAATATAAATTACATTGCAAGTAATGTTATTTACTTACCAGCCGCGCCTTCAATTTTGTACCACAAAACCGATAGTATTTGACTAAATAAATCCGCACTTTAAACACCTGGGCATTCGACAAATCCTAGATAAACACGGAGGTTATAAAATTATTTTGAGAGTCATCTTTTATCAGGCGAAAAAACTGCTGCTCTGTTCCAGATGGATTTGCGCTGCCTACACACACCAATGCTTGGAGCCCGTTTGTGAATGTTTTGAAGAATTGTCCCGGAAGTAGTAGTAATCATGCCGGCAAATCGTGCTATTGATTAAAATTCAGTGTTCAAATTTTAAAATAAGCTATAACACCTCGGTATCCCATTTTGAGTCGGTTTAGAGGGTTTTTAAAAGGTTAGCTTTTGTCGTCGTCGTTGTTTTGTTTCTTATGCTTTTGGATTCCTTACCTTGCAGGTCTTGTCCTTTCAACCATTGAAAAAGGCGACTCTAAAATATCTTGTGCGTCAAGTATCTTTTGGTGACCCGGTTTGGTGACTGGGACGCGCGCCGCGTGACCCGGTTTGGTGACTTCTGGAAGCGCGCCGGCGCCGCTCCAGCGAATCGTTTCCTCATCAGCTCTCATCGTATTTTTATTCATGGGTCCCAGTTAAAAAAAAAAATCCTCATCGCCGGCCGCCGCGCCGTGCGACCCAAAAACAAAAGACGGGAAACAAGTTCTTCTAAAAACTGGCCTCGATGGCTTTTGAGAAAAATGACACTTAATGGTAGCATTATAATATTTTTATTAAAAAGTACGAATGGTTTATGTTACCCTGAACATAACAACAGTTTGATAAGAGAAAGAAGATATTGTTTTCTGGCGTATTTGCATTGAAATATATTTATTGTTTTGAGAACTGTCCAAAAAATAACGTTTTTAATATTATTTTTTTTGCATCATGGCATGTAACGAACATTGGGGTGTTATCACCACTGCAACATTGCATTTTCTTCCGTTTTAAGTTTGTTTTCGTCTATTATCTGTCATTACACTGTATTTTCTAATAACAAAGGACAATCGTAAGCAATTTGTGGACTATACTCGTTGTCAAAGTACCTTTTAAAAGATAAGCGTACTTTATCGTGATGCGCGTAATGTGATCGTGCGAACTACTGCTAAGCCCCGCCCTTCTGGATGCGCTCGCCGTACCTCTTGTAAAAGGTACTTTGATAATTGTATAGAAACTTTTATTCTGTATTTGAAAAATTGGCACTTTAATTTCCCCATTACAATCTGGTCAGTGAACCGCGTGTTCGCTATGATACGCGGAGTTACCGTGCGCTCTGCCATGCCTCATGCATCAAGGCGCACCGGGTAATTCCCGTATCATGCACCGTCGCGGCGTAGCCTCTATCTGCACAGTTTGAAGGGTACTAAGCATAAGGTAAACAATCAAACCCCAATACTTTGAGAAAAAATAATGTAGGTTACATTTTCAAAAATCTCTGAAATTTCCTAACATCTGTATAAAATCATAAGAAAAACCCTAACTGTACATAAATCAATAAAATAAGAATTTAATAATTTTCTACAAGTATTTTAATTTCTTCTTAGACTCTAAAGAAGACTTTTTTTCGCTCGACTTCTAACTGCCTCGATGTTCGCCATCGGGCAAAATATAGGTTTTCCCAGTTGTTTTAAAACATTTCATTTACATTTCATATCTCGTTTATAAGTTGTTTTTTTTGTCCCAAGAAACAATTGCGTCCACCATCCATTTAATAATTTCGTCGTATCCATGACCCATCTGAATGTTTTAAGTAATTTCGTCTTAGTTTGGTCATATAATTTCACTTTTAGCTCATTATTTCGTCTCGTGTACTGTATGTACACTCTCTAAATTTCTTAAAGGTTTACCAGTTAATTCAAAACATTTTTCATTATATTTCATATCTCGTTAAGAGTTTTTTTTCGTCCCAAGAAACTGAACATGTGCGTTTGTTTTAGAAACAATTAATTCCGTCCGTGGGTCAATTATATATTCACATTTTGATCGATAAATTAAAGGTGCATTCGTGTGATCCATATTACCACCCCCCCCTCCCTCCTCTCCCCGAGAAAAGCTTATTTCCCCAAAATTGCAATTGATTCTGACGATGCGTTTTGATGTCACAAAGTGTGCCGTCACGGCTATCGCTGCCCCTAAACATTGGTCATATATAGCCCCTGTGTTGTAATTTTTGTCCCGTTTTACGGACATAATACAAAATAACAATGTCGTCAAGAGCCAATATTGATTTGAAGCATAAGATTAGGCACCCTATACTTATAACCACGTGTTTCAGATAATATAACAGCCGGGAATATAAAAATCTCAACGTTTTTTAGGTAAGTCGGGGGACGAGGCTGTGTGTCACAATTTTCCCGGGCAATTCGTTCAAAATCAATTTAAATTCGTCGTATCCATGGCCATGAATGTAAGGCCTACAAAGCAATTTTCGTCTTTTTGTTTTGGTCATATGGTTTCCCAGTTATTTTAAAACTTTTTTCATTTAATTTAACTTATCCGTATATTGAATTCGCCCCGATAATCGTATGCATATATTGGTTAATTTTAATTTAGTCAATGGCATTTATGTTCCAAAGTTGTCCACTTTACTTTTTTGTCATATGGGTCATTTATTATTTCGCGTCCGAATTTTGCCTGTTATATCTCCCACCTGTTGACAGTTGCCGTATTTAGAAATGGATTTCGTCTTGGTCAATATTTTATTATTTTATCAATGAAATTCGACTTCTTGTATCAATTGAGATTTGTCAGTTGTACTGAACCAATATTTCACTTTGTTTCGGTATCTCTAGCAATAGAATATTCTAATTTCGTAAACAGAAACAATGAAAAGAAATATAAATAAATGGTAAAAAGGGGGAGAAAATAAAAAATCGGAAACGGTAAAAAGGAGCTATGTAAAAATGTGAATAAATAGATAAAAACACGCATCTGGAAATTTATAAAAAATTATAAGAAGAAACATGCAGATCCAATCCACAAAAGAACAATAAAAATAAACATTATAATATGCATATAGCACTGTTTAATCTTTCTACGGAAGATTGACACACGGGAACGAAATGCAATGGTCTATAAATTCCTATGAATTAATTTTGCAACAAAGACGAAACTGCTTTTTAACAATTGACAGCTTGCGCTTAACTATATTCGAGACAAATTTGGACAGCAATAATACTAATAACTGTGAACATTATTGAGAATAGTGGACCAATGTTTTAAAAATATTTGACCAAAGACGAAATTAAACATAACACAACAGCATTTGATTTTTCGGGATTGATTTAAACGTACATAAAGTGACGGAGCGAGCCTTTTTGAGGAGACTTTTTGAGGTATACTAATTTCTATCAAATTGCACTGAATCGTTTATGGATGTAGACCACATACCGAGAAGTTTTTAAAGTTAATTGGACAAAACAAGTACAAAGAAACCGCAAACCTTGTTTGAACTGCCTGCTATCGTATCTTCCCTATAGAAAACCTGCTTTTAATTTATGTCGTGCACGACAGAAATTACTAAATCATCATCTAATTACAACGCGGTGTATTCGCTCTTCACTTCGGTGGTGATATAATACATTGGTAAGCATTCCAATATGCAAAAAAACAGGTTCGAAATTGGGCTCGCTTCTTCTGAAAATGTCCTCAGGTCTCTTTAAAAAGTTGAATGAAAAATTTGAAAATGACTGGGAAAACCTATATTTCACTTTTAAACAACCTCAGTATTTCGTCTCGTGTGTGCTGTATGTATAGCATCTCTCTAAATTTCGAATTTCGTCCTTTGGTAAATTAATATTAAACATTCAGCAATAAATTAACTTTATTTTCTTAAATTTCCGTCAAATCATTAAATGACCAAAGACAAATTGTCTATGACATTCAGATGATGAGCCATCGATCCTCCCACTAATTGATTTTTGAGACGAAAATTATATATAAAAAATAAAGTAATTGGTGTTGATCAAAATGTTAATATAATTGATCAAAGACGGAAATTTTTTTTAAAATAGACTCAAATTTTTGTTTCAGGGGAACGAAAAACCCCTTAACGAAATATGAAATGCAATGAAAATGTTTTAAACTACTGAGAAACCCTTAAAAATGAGGACAAATTTGAATTTAGATGTAAAATTTTAAACCTATATTATTAGATTTCTATTTCAATGTATTTTTGATTTAAGTTTTTAATCTTTGGATTTTTGTCCCCTGAATAAGAATCCAATTTAGATCAGTTAGTTTTTAATCTAATACATTTAGAGAGTGGCCATGACTAAAAGCTAGTGTAACATCAGTAAATGCTCAAAATATTTACCAAGCTCAAGAAACAGAACCGAAATTAAGAAAATCAAAAATTAAATTAAAATAAAATTGATATACAGTAAGAAAGAAAAATGAGGTGAAAGAAGTAACAAAGAGCTGAGTTAAGAAAGAACAATGAGTGTGAAAGAAAGAAAGAAAACGAGGTGAGAGAAACAAATTAGATGAAGAAAGCCGATATGATATAAGGTAGATTATATAATTTTCTGCTGATGTTTCAGGCTTAGCCATAGCTTATACACCACACCACACATGCATACATCGCACAAAATAAATAAAAAAAAATGCAAGCCTTTATATAGCGCTTTATACAATTAATCTCAAAGCGCTTTACATGTTCATTTCCCGCTGGTCACTACGATTAATCACATTTTTCACATATTGAAATTCGGCAACCCATGACGAACGGCGCACAGTAGATGACCACCTACAGCTCCCCATTTACAACCTGGTGAGTGAGCAAGTGAGATACAGTGTCGTGCCCAGGACACCCACCCCAAACAACAGTTTGGCCTCGCCGGGGCTCGAACTCACAACCTTATGATCATGAGTCACTTCCTGCGTTTTCAACTGGACCACACGTGCTCCCCCAAGATGAAATATACTGAGCGACCTGTGAAATTGAATACTAATACGAAATCGCTTTGTACATGGCCATCATATATGGATTCACAAATTAAAATTGTTTTGCTGAAATGTTTGAAAATAAAGTTAATATTTTATTGATAAAAAAATAATTCATCAAGACGAAATTGTTTTAAACAAACGCACAATTCAGTTTTTTTTTGGGACAAAAACAACTCAACGAGATACGAAATGTAATGAAAAATGTTTAAAACTAATAAAAAAGGGAACTCATATAACACCCAATCTAAAACTATAAAATAAAATCTTTCTTCTAAGCAAACAGAGAATCTAAAACTATAAAAGGAAATCATTTCATTGTTCCAAGCAAACAATCAAATAAAATTCTTAAAACTGCACTTTTTCACTTCAATACAATTCATGACGGTAGATAACTGTCTATACCTGTGGACTAATCCCCGGTCTATCACACCCTGATGTTAAAACAATTGTAAGTATATTGTGATGGTTTATTTGTTCAATAACTCAAATTTTCAAATAGTTAAATGTGTTTTCAAACGGACGTCAAATCAAGATAGAGGTCAAAGCAGTTCGTTCGTTCTGTCGTGCAAGTCCAAAATCTCTGTGGAAGGTCCGTCTTTACCAGCTGATAGTTTCATCATCATTTTGATCAGGCCTGGAATTCCTCTTGGGGACTGTAGACCTCTCCACAGTCAGCTATGATGTGGCTAATGGTTTTTGTGGCTCTCCACATCGCAGTTTGGTGACGGTTTCTAAACTTACTCCGATCTTGTGAATATTCTTTGTCGGACCACGCCGTTTCAGTCGGTTGAGGTTTACCCATGCTTTCCTATCATGCTTTCCTATCAAGCCTTTGGGCTTGCTAGATGGGGTGTCCACAAACTGCTTTAGGATGACCATTGCTCATACCATCTTTCATTATCCAGGATGATCGATAGGGGATAATGTGACTGCAGTGGCATGGATTGGGTAGCAAAGGATTCCGTGGAATTTCTCTGATCCTCAAAGGGTGTGGTGGTGTATTACTACCAGGTTCATCACAATTTTTGGCGAGCCTTGATCGTCTGAAGGTTCCACCGAAAGGGGTTTGCAGGAGGTATGCAAGACAGAATTGGAAGGTAATCTACAGGCGTCGCCAATAGGCAACACTAACAAGTCTCATTGCATCATTAAAAACGAAACCAATCTTTTGTGTGATTGTACGCTGTGACTCCATTCTGGTGCAGCTTATTCAGCGGTGGAGTATGCCAGGCAACAGTTGATATGTTAAGGTGTCAAAAGATGCACCCAATTCAGTTCCTGCGAGCCTTCTGAGGAAATTGACACAAGACTGCGTCTTGGCAGCGAGGCCTGGTGTGTTGATTGAAAGTAAGCTGCGGTAAATTGTGACGCCAAGGTACTCGGTGTTGGGTCGTGACAGTTTTCTCCATCTAGAGTGGGTTTAGTTCTCTTTTTGCGAATCGATTTGCAAGGGGGAAAAAGAGTTACAGTCAAGCAAACAATAACAAAATCATAACATTTTCTATGTTACAAATACATGTATAAATGATAACAACCAAAGTTTTTGTGTTAAAGGGCAACGAGAGATTTCGAGGCACCCCAAATATTGTGTCATACTAGTAATGTTCATAAGACACTCAATAGATTTTTTACCTTGTATTTGGCTACAGAAATGTCTAAGAGGACATGAGGAGATTTACAGTAAAAGCGCCCCCAATTTTTCTCGACTCCGGTTTTTACATAATTGGAATGCGTACCAATGTATTGAGATCACACCTGAAGCGAATAAGCAGAATACGCCGTCATATGTAATAAGATGATGATTTCGTATTTTCTGTTCGTGCACGACAGAAAGTCAAAGCACGATTCTATCATGGAACGATTCCGAGTAGAGGAAGTTCAAAACAAGGTTTGCGGTTTTCTTTGCACCTGTTTGCCAATAAACATTCGAAAAGTTCTCGGTCGGTGGTCTACAACCGATCCAGTGAAATTTGAGACTGGAATTCGTATCCTAAAAAAAGTCTCTCGGTCACTTTAAAGAGGAGAAAAGGGGTGGTTTTGATTTGCTTATATTTCAGAAAAAACAGAGTTTATCAAACTGATAAACTTAGTTTAAAAAAAATGAGAAATTTCACAATTTGTAAAAGAAATATTTCTCAACTTAATCCTTTAGATGGGGATATTTTGATGGAAAGCTTTACATCAGGGCAAAAAATCAGTACTTTTGATTTGTTAGGGACACCTGTATGTGAAAGCGCCGTTGCAACCTTTGATTAGCCGCCAGAGGGTTGCGATCCCGTATTGACTCCAGGACACCAATATGAATAGTGTCAATTTGCACCGGCAGTGTTAAAAAATAACTAACACCGACATGTGTTGTAAATTAACACTACATTTTTATAATCATACGTAACATTATACGAAAACGACAAATACGATTCATCTCCAAACTTTGAAATTACAGTTTAGGTGTTTTAATTGAAGGTGACTATATTTTAATGTCCAACTCAACTCACAATTGTTTTTGTTAAATGCATTTGAGTTGACCACTTGGAAAATCTAGTCTATTTGTAAAGGAAATGCAACTTTTCATATCCACATTTCCAAGACAACAATATCGATCATATACCAGAGGGCCTGAAAAGGAGAGGCCCTACACTTCCCGGACCACACCCCCGTACCCCCTTTCCACTAAGGACTCCCCCTGGTGGTCCTAAACCAATAGCAATTTTATTTTAATGACATTTGTACCGTCAGAAAAATGCCTTGTGTCATTTTAGGGATTGACTTGCGGACCTTGTTTTCTTTTTCAGATTGGCGAACAAATTTTTTGTAACATTTTTTTTGGGACTATCGACATGTGTTAAGTCCCCGGGAAGTTTTAAGCCCGCTCCCAACATCCCCCCACACATCATGAAACGAAAAAATCACACTGTTTATCTGACTTCGAGAAAAAGTTTGAACTTGGTAACTACATCTGCACACCACACTCGTCCTGGGCATGAACTACTACTACTTCCGAGTTTAAAAATACAATGCACCACAGGTGGACCACACTTCACTGTAGATCAGTGATGCAGACACGAGGTGAGTGGCCAACTGTCCAAACACATAATCGATTTTAGCAAAAATCACAATGTGGAACTCAGATGCTTGAGCACCAGGCTCCTGGGGGGGGGTGAGCAACAGCAGATGGACGGTTATTCCAACCACCGTGGCACACCCACCCTTGAAACGGTTGGCTTTACTTGATAAGTCTATTGCACCTGCCAGTGCCCGGTAGCGGGAATACACTGTTCCAACTGATCGGTTTCAATGCTTCTCGGATCAGGGAAGATCAACCAAAAATGCACACGTGGACAGCGTGAACTCGCGTGTGGCGTGAGCTGCAGGTCGGACTGACCCAATAAAATATAAAAGCTGCTGGTAAAAATATTATAGGTCCTTTCACGGAAGGTAAATTATATTGAATCGACTTTTGTTTGCCTTCCAATCATGTTGAAGATAACAATGTTCAAACTATCATGTCAGTTGGGGTGCATGTGTTTATGCACCTGGTTCACCTGAACATGTGCAGAATCTGCTGCTCTGTGGGATATCCCACTACAGGAAAGGTGTTTGAAACCACTGTAGCATACATCTCCCCCAAGCAGTGGTGGACACCATAGTCATTTGGCTTCATTTGGTTTACAATGTGGCTGCCCTCCATTTTTCCTAAAATACCAATATCAATGGCGGATCCAGGATTTGAAAATTCAAAATTAAACACGGGGGGGGGTGGGGGGGGGGAGTCCGTTCACGCTCGGTGGCTATGTCACAGGGGTGATGGACACAGGGAGGAACGAGGCTAGGGTAGGTTAACCAGAAAATTTTGAGTTGGAAATTTTCTAACTAAAATTGTTTTTTCATGAAAAGATAATTATTAACTAAAAAATGAGGGTTCACTCATGTCTGTCGTGCAAAAATTGGCCGAGTTA